>JAHWFP010196971.1:0-10947 GCA_023313725.1 Lithobius niger
TTGGAAGACCGACCCTTCTTGGAAACTTGGCGGCTGCTCTTATACCAATTTTGGTTTTGGGTTAAAGGGTTAAAGGGTTTAACGAGCGTTAACCACTCCTGGTCATCTGCCCGAAGCCCTAAGGCCCTATGTCTGCAACAGCCAGATTCCCAGGCGGTCACCCACCCAAGTATCAATCCAGCCCAATGCTGCTTAACTTCGGCTTTTGGTTTTGGGTGGATAACTTTCTAACAAGAAGTACAATAACGCTTTGGTTCATTGTTGCTTTTAACACGAAAAATTGTCATGAAGTCTTACGTGAACAGCACGTTCCTTGATTATTGTTAGAGGAATTTTATTGTCTACCCAATCTTTTAAGGACTTGCTAATTACAATTAATTATTAATGATTGTAATGTCTCTAGGCTCTGTGTTGCTTAAGCACTGAGACTAATTTCAAGTGAAAAATATTTAAGTCGGTTTTGTTTTCCTTTTTGCTAATAAGGCATTTAACCACCAATGTAATGTTTACTATTGTTAGCTTAACTCTGTTTATCCCTCTACCCTTTTGACTTGGCTACGATTGTTGACGAGAAGGCACTGTCAACTTTTGTTGAAGACGTATTGTTCTCATTAATTGTTTACAACAACTATCATTGTAGTCTTCTCAATGTAGAACTATTTTTCTCTCACCCAGCTCTGTCTCCTTGCCTTTTTCCCATCGCGTTTTTTTTCTTTGGTTGCTTAACTGTGGAAACCTACGGGTATGGTGTTCAATGTGGAACGCTGATGTTAACCGTAGTCGCCATTTTCAAGCAAGATGTAGGCCTATCTTCGCCCAGCCTGCTGAATTAATTACGTTTCTCCACTACAAGATGTAGAAGATGGATCCGTCGTGTGTTCAAGGACGCAAGCATCCTGGACACATTTATTGTGCTAACCTCTTTAATTAATTCCAGTTTGGGAGAAGCTTGGAAGACGTCCAATTGACAGTGGACCATGGTCCATCAGAGACTCTAAAAGATATTCAGGCAAGCTTAGTTGTAGTAAGGGTAATTATGTAGATTAGGGGCACCACGCCAAATCATTTAATTTTTGTACTAACCGACTCTACTCTTCATCCTAACACTATTTCGCATCATAAAACCCGGGGGAAAAGGGTGTAGGGTTGTAAAAAAAAATTTCAAAAGACGGAAAATGCTAGTCACATACGTGTTAAAACAGCGGCGGCGACAGCCATATTGTGAGGGAAGAAGGGTAGCCAGAAAACCCGATTTGCACCTCACTAAAATTTTACGGAAACGTAACCTAATCAAACCTAAACCAACCTAACCTAACCTAACTGACAATAACAAAACCACACGAAAATGGCAATAACAAAACAACGAAAGAAAAATTTCCGCAACGTTTGTTGTTGTGAAAATCGGGTTTTCCACCTACCCTGCTTCCCGAATCAAACACCTCACAGTATGGATGCCACCGCCGTAGCTTTAGCGTGTCTGAAACTAGCATTTTATCATTTTTGCGTCTTTTAAATAATTTTTTGAGAAGTTTGTAGACGTTTTCCCAGGATTTTGTGATACGAAATGGTGTTAAGATGAAGAGTAGCGTCGGTTAGTACAAAAATTAAGTGCTTTGGCGTAGTGCCCTAATCTAGATAATTACCATAGTAAGCCCATCACGCAATAGGTCATTACGTTTCAACAGGGAAAACCAATTGGAGAGAGAACCTGTGAAGTATAGACTTTAGTTATCCCGCATTCACGAAGGAAGAAAAATATATGTTGGGCCAGAAAATGCTTCTCCTTATCACTTTATTCATGATGGTTAAGGACAGGCCACCAGTGTTGAGGCAACCCCAAATGGCCTCTAGATAGGGGGTGGTAACGTATGGGTCCACCGCCGATACCACGGCTGCTCTAACGACTTTGGGGGTCCGTGGATCGGAAGGACACGCTCGGGCCTACCCTGATAAATCAACTATGCCAGTCAATAGTGGAAGACTATTGACAAATTCAACCAAAGTTTAAGTTTAAGTACGAAAAATGTATGGCTAATTTTTCATGGATTTTTGGCTTCTTTCAAAAGCTTTATTCTTAAATGCAGATTTTTGTGCTGCTTTAAAAGCAGTACATCTTCACCCTCGAGGAAGTCGAGGAACTGAATCTGGGGAAAAAATGAAACCGCAAAGAAAATAGCCTAGGTAAAAGTGTGACGAAATCGTTTCCCTTGAATTTCTCCAACCCCTGCATGGAGAAATTCAAGATCATATAGTTGACCTAACCTAACCGAAATTAACAACCACAATATGAATATAAACAGAGTATCCATTGAGTCGCTACTCTGTTTATATTTTTAACTAATAAAGTGCTTTTTAGCTTCGGCTTTTTTTTTTAACAATATGACAAAGCAACACAAACGACAGAATGTTTTTTCTTTTGGCAGTTTTCTGCGGTTTTGTCTGCCTCTATTATTTTCTCAGGCTTTATTAAGTGGCTCTCAAAACGACTTGTACGCATTTAATCATTTTAATCATTCCTGACTTTTCATCTTAAGTTCATAAATCAGAAATGTAAATAGAAGAAATGAAATTGCAGATGCAGTACGTCAACTTACTTGGTTAATAGAGCTAATCTTGAAGGCTTTTTCGCAGATCAATAATATCACGATTTTTCAAAGATTGGCTGTTTTTGAAAACTTCGTGGGCACGCTCACATGAACAAAGAGAGTTTCATGTCATGCCGATGATTAGGATCTTGAAATTTACTATGAAAATATCCTTTCTCTTTTTTTTTTCCAGAAAATAAATTACCATATGGAGGCATTCACACCAAATTGGTGATAAATGTAGAAAAAATTTTAGACGGATGTCCGGGAAATCAAATCACGGTAATTCAACTAATTTCAATATGGTCATTCTAATTTCAAAAAGGTCCCGACATAAAATTTATTATAAGTAGTGTAGTGGTTGCAGTAATGCATTCGGTAACTTAGCACTCTTAAAAACATGTGCAAAATTAACATAAAAAGACCTGGTAGTTCTCTTTCCGGCACTTTGTAGCATAAGGGCGGGTTTACGCAACGACTCGCCTTTGCATACTCGCAGCTAGAATTTAATCGCGATGGAAAAGTTGTCGTTGCCATGGTAACAACGTTATCTGGATTAGTTAAATCCGACCTCGTTTGAGTAAATGCTGTAAGTGTTATAATCCGTGACAATAAGATAAAGAATTCCTCCTGGCGAAATTTTCTCAGTCGCTTCTGAACTCGCATAATTCAGTGTTTTCATTGAGAGTCGACAGAGCTAAAACCGCCGCCATGTTGGAATTTCAGATGATTTCTCGCTTCTAGCTGCGAGAATGCAAAGGCGAGTCGTTGCGTAAACGTGCCCTAATGCTTCGTTTACTTGTCTGTTATTTTTTGCATTTTACGTTGAAAGTGTTGGGGGTAGAGCTCTATGAAAAGTTGTTAGTGTGATTTTTAAAAGTAAGCTACAATTAGGAGTGGTAGTGAAAACGGGTAATCGGCGTTTACAATGGTTTGCAGTTGACATAACAATCGAAAACACAATACCACAATAGTTGAAGTTTAGTTCTTCTTTAAGTTTTCGGTGAAATTGTCGTTCACCTTCTTCGGAAACTTTTTAAGCACTAGGAAATGGTCGCTACATAGTGTGGAGTTAACGATTTGAAAGCATGTTGTTTAAAATTGTTTACTCCACACTATGTAGCGACCATTTCCTGGTGCTTAAAACTTTCCGAAGAAGTGAACGACAATTTCACCGAAAATTTAAAGCACTAAACTGTGATGTATGTAGGAGTCCAGTCCTAATACTGCGTGGGTAAACTATGGCATAAGAAATAAATGGAAAACAACCTTGGTGTAAGCTACCACTGAAGAGACAACTTTTACTTCCTTTAAACCTGTGGTTATATAGTTACAGATCACGTCATGTGACAGGAAGTATGATATACAATTAATTACAATATATGACATAGCTAACCTAGTAGATTAGTTCTGGTAAACTGGAGGCTTAACAAATCAGGAACCTACTTTGAAGCGGCCATTGTGGTGCCACAAATAACGACACCACATAAACGGTGTTCTCCTATTGTGGTATTGTGTTTTCGATTGTTATGAAATTATAAGAGTGCCTTGTCGCCTACAAAAAAAAATATGAAACTTTTTCATCCTCTTTTTTTTTTAACGCATCTCACTCGAGACCTATTTTTAAAAGTTGTACTTCCTTTTCAGGGGTCAATGCAGCCCTATGGAATGCCATCAGACCTGCGGACCACTTGGGCTTTTACAAGTCGGCATTGTATTGATACGATGTTCACCATGCTAAAGGTACAAGCTCCCAGATCCAGAAAATTCACTAGGAACATTATGGTGCCGACAAAACTGGGAACAAAGGGAATGCACATCAAATATGACATCACTAAGTTTTGATGTGTACGTGAGTGAGAGGGAAGCATCAGATTGCAGTAATTTTTTTGTGCTTAAATGTTTGCAAAAAGTTGAAGGAACGAATGGAATTTGCAACTAAAATGGCTGTAATTCCCAATTAAACTAGTGTATATTAGGTATTATAATTTAAATTCGTAACCCATTGCCTATATCTTGCCCACGCTTTTGAGCTTGCTGTGGACAAACGTAGAACACAGAAAACTGTGGGAATAGAAAAAAAATTCGGTACACCTACAGAATGTAATGTTGACACCCCGGACATGCCCGACATGTACTTCTGCTGATTGTTAGACGTATGTTTCAAGGTGCATTAAGTTGCGCTATTTTTTTATTCCACACTTTTTGATTATACTGTATGTGTGTGGCCGCAAGGAGAGCCACCAGTGCCAGCAAGGCAAGAAATGAGACTAATACGAACACTTGCTAACACACATTAGTATAAAAGGGAAATCCATCTATTTACAAAAAGATATTGCGATAACAGATAATATTTGATGTTTATTTTCTTGTTTCCCCAGTTTTCTTTTCCCCTGTCCATCCCGCCTTTCGGGTTTGCCCTGTTTCTCCAGTTTCCCATTGTATGTGCCTCAGTATCTCCATTTCCTGATCCCCTGTTCCTTGCTTTGTCGACACCCAGGAATTAAATAGGTGCGACTTGTTTACAAGCTGTAGTTCGTATAAAATTTCATTTGAAACTGTAGGTGGCATTTATTCAACAATCTCGCCAAGAAATCTCCTATCTAGAACTAGCCTGCAACTCGCAGATTAAAGAACATCACTGCACCCAGATTTGCCTGTATGTGCGGAGGGTGAAGCCTCGCTTTTCTTTTGCCGAGTCTAATTCATACTTCATTCACCAGATGGCACAAAGATCACCCAATGAAGCTGCGGTTTACAATTAGAATACAAGCCTGGAACACACGCAAGTGTGGGCAGCGTGTACAACAAGCAGGTGCATCGGCACGTTTAGTTATTTCGTGCTTCAGAAATCAAACAACCAGCATTCATTTTACTTTCTTTCTCAGAATATTATGTACCCATAAGGCCAATCCTTAAATGCAGTGCTATTTAGGGCACTGCCTCCAGTTATCTTTAGTTATGTTAACACCTACACAGATATCATTGCCACCATAGTTGTCATCATAGTTCTCCTTCGTTCTGCAGTTGGCATCCATTTTGGCTCCGCTAAATGGACTTCTTAGTTCTAAACAACCCTGGGCGTGGACTAAATAATATTCAGAAGCAGTGCCCAAACTAAGTGCGATTTCTTAAAAACAAGGTTCTGGTTCATTACAACCCTGAATTTCCGAATAAATTTGAATGGGATGCCAGCCCCGTAGTTTAGGCTTGGTCCTTTTGCTTAAAATGCTAATGGTAAAGACAAACCAATTGTATTTGCGTCCTGGTCATTAAGCAAAGCCGAAATTGGCTGTCCAATTTAACCAGGATCTACTTTCAGTTGTGTTCGGGGTCAAGAAATTCACCAATATCTATATGGAAGGCGTTTTTAATCCAAAATAATCAAAAGTACTGATCTAGATTTTCGTTGCTAAAGTAGGTATTTCAGGTGTAGCGGCCACCTGCATTCAGCACTGGGTGTTATACCTGAATGGCTATGATTTTGAGTTTCAGCGTAATCCTGGACAGAACAAATTTAACACTTGACAGTTTATCTCCTTTGGCTTTGAAATCTTGTCTCACTGGCGAAACTGTCATGAATTTACAACAAATTGAGTCATTGCCAGTGTTGAGTAACCAAGTTCTAAATGTTACCCTTAAGGGCACGCAGCTGTCCCGGGTGTATCCAGGGACGTTTTTATGGGGTGTGTGGGGGGACCCCCCCCCCCCCCAACGTTTGGCCAGTCGACAAATCAGTCGGCAAAATTACATAATTTTTGGCCAGTCAGCAAATCAGTCGGAAAAATTACATAATTTTTTGGCTAGATGGAAAATCATGTCGGTAAATTTCTGGTTTACACCCCTTCAACTTTTACCCTTCCTGACGTCTCTGGGTGTATCATCGCACAAATGATGGTTGGTCGCCCAAAATCAATGATAAGGTATCTCCTTTTTTAAAGAAGAAACAAGTAGTCATTAGGTAACCATGCAACATTTTTTGGGGCATATGCGAATGGTCTGCTAATGGTCGCTACTGTTCCGCACTAACATAAAGTAAATGAGTTTTACTTGGGGCATTATGAAATTGTGAGGATTGCAAGATCGCGAGTTTGATGACCTGATTTAGAATTAATGGTAACACTTGTGAACTATGTCAGTTAAACCATGAAAGCTGAATTAAATAAGCCTGATGCACAATCTAAAGTCCTGATTGTGTATATTATGAAGTCTACCAATCGTGCTTGAATTTTGACAAATTCAGACAATTATTTGTAACCTACGAGTTTTGTAAAATGCTAGTGTTCAACAAAGAACGAAATTTTGTTTCGCACGAATTAGATCAGTATTTACAGGAATGCAGCATTTGTCATGTAACTAACATTCCATTCTACCCTGCCAGTAAAATTGAGCCACCGAGAATTTGGTAAAATTACTGGAACATTCCCTGAAATCAAGTTGTAATTCTGAATTGTCAGCCGAAATTGCAACATAAAATTTCCTAATACAAGACAGAATAATTTAACGCACCACAACTGGCGTTGTTCCTTGCAAATTGTTTTTGGGCCAAAATGTGTGCACTTCCTTGAGCTTACTTCTACCAAGTACAGAATCGTGAGTTGAGAAAAACAATGATTCCAGACAAAACCTACTTTAAATATTCCTGGGTGATACTTATACCAGTTTATACCAGTTTATGCCACAAATTTACGAAACAGCAAAAAATCGAATCGAGTGCTTGGTACAATTATTAGGATAATGAAAAACTTGCAGTATTTTGTATAAACACGTGATGGCTTGTGATAGCGAACACGCATTGGGCAGCTAAGGTCATGTGTCGTATCGTCTGGTGCTCCTAAAGGTGATTCAAGGAGTTTGAGTGTAATATGCCTCCAAGTGGCTTTACTTGGCATTAATCAGATGTATAAGTAAGACCTACAGAGAAAGCTTTGTGGCCGAATCCTCCAACTTCGACTGCTGAGGTGAATACGCTCAAATTGAAGATGTTCTCCATAGTTACTGTCTCCATACGTCGGAGGTGTACGTCATAGGAGTAACGCCGCCGCCATGCCGAATCTGTCGAGGTTGTCTCAGATCCACAAATTTTGCATGCTTCCGGGAAAGAATTTCCCGTTCGGAGTTATCACCCAAAACCTTGCATCGGTCAGAGCCTAGTAAGAGGTTGCCACATTGCCTTGATCTTTAACTCTGTCTGGATCAGTTGCAGGTGAAGTGTAGCGACTTTATTATTTCCCTGCATTTATACAGTTTTCTGCCATCAGTTCATTAGGTCTTTGATCGCTCCTTATTGAAATATGCTACTTCTGTCTGGTCTCATGCAAGATATCAATCATATGGAATCCACTCGGCACCGTTTCACAAAATCTCTGACTAGCATCCGCCACTTGCTGTACAATGCCCACCTGAATAAACTTAATTTGGAATGATTGGACCTTCGAAATCTAAAGGCCGTCGTCACACTTGTCTTTAAAATTCTGAATGGCTTTTTTTGTCGGTTGACTTACCTTTTTTTGACTTATGTACTGTAACCTGGATCGGGGGACATAGCTTTAAATTAGTAGTCACTCGAATTGCCGAAAAAAATGTTTTATCTGTCAGAATTGTTGCAGCTTGGAATTCCCTGACTGAACCATTGTCTCTTCACCATGTGTTGCAGGCTTCCAGAATAATTTGGGTGTTTCTGACTTGACTTCATTCCTAAACAGGCCTGAGCAATGTACTCTTTAGCTCCTACCAGCCCTTTTATAGTTTTGATTTTAAACTTTTCAAATTCGTGGACTGGTATAGGTGTAATCCTTTGCTCTGTCTGTTTCCAAATCATCTTTAATTTGCTGATTAAACCTGTTATTATCATCGTTATTATAAAAATGCAATTAAACTTATACTGAAGAATTAGTTTTTCCGATAGCTCCTAAACTCAAATTTTGCAGGTTTACCTGACCATTTGGAAGCAGTTTGAAGGAATGGAATCGTTTGCTTTACAAATTCCACTTTGTGGAGCTTTTGCCAGTGTACAGTTTTTTTTTTTTTTATCAGGTGGGGGAAGTGTTGGCATGGCAGTCGCCTTTCCCACAGACTCCTCCTACTTTACGTTTATTAACTTATTCACCGTTGTGACGTTCAGTCCATCACAAATTTTTTCGAAATTCTAAAACAGTCGCCCTTAAAAAAAATATGGGGAAGGGGTGGGGTTAATTCGGTCTTTCTCAATATATATATTATAAAATAAAAGACTACGAAATAATAAAAAATTATTCTGATACTTGACTGTAACCGTACATAATTTACAGAATTGATGTTTAGAGATACCATAGCATAACAAATTAAATAGACTTTAAATTGTATTTGGAACCAATCATGTCCCGACTCATGTGACCTAGATGCAGCCACTCACACCCTACAGAAAAAAGCCTGCGAAGAAAAGCTCATCCTGGGAGCAACGGAAGACCAAAAAGCATGAATTCATTGAAGGTGTTCTCAAAAGGGACCGCCACCTCCCCTACTAGTAACGTCAGATATATTCAAAGATATCCAAAAAGACAACGACAGGTTATTTGGAGGAGAGATGGAGGAGGCGATTGCATTTCAAGAGCTATAAAAGAGTAGCCACCCCTTGTGAAAATTTCAATGCGAACAATAATCAAAAATCAATACATTGTTTACTGTTTTGCAGAATTCTATGGTCTAGTATAGTCTTTTACTGTTTCCTATTGTCCTAACTATATATATATATATATATATATATATATATATATATATAAAAGGTTTGGGTGGCACTGATCAAAATCAGTGTGTGCATAACAATCGGTGTGTGTGCATAACAATCAGTAACAAACGTTTGTGTGTGCGTTACAATGTTTGTGCCCTGTAACAATCACGAGAATCATTCAAAAATGGTTGAGAAACATTCAATGTCTGCACCATCGTTGCTGGGTTTATCGCACTTATTGTCAGAACGGACAAACAGTAACTGAAACTTGGCGGGTTCTTTCACCCTTGTGAGTTATGTTTTAAATATCACTTCTTTTGTATTTTTTTAAAGTTTGGTCGAAAAATATTGAATACGAATGGAGATATTAATTTTTTTACGTTCGCTGGAGTGGGCACTTCAATCATATAAATTAAAGCGTTTGCTGATTTCCATTCAATCATCAACAATAAGTAGCGCGGACTGCGGATTAAGAGCTTAGTGGCCCGAAACCATGCATGCATGCGCGTGCATTTTATCAACAATGTTGTGTTGCCGATTATTTCTGGCAGTCCGTTTGCATTGTTACTCGTTAACACTAATAACGAGTAATGCTTATTTTGATCACTGGTGGCATTTTCCCAACATACAGAAAAAATAGCATTACAAATGATTGCAATCTCTTTAGTTAATTCCTCCCCAAATGTCAAACCTTAAAAGGCACGTATTGGAGTTAAAAGAGTGCTGAATACCAAATTTCATTCGTATCGGTCGCATAATTTATTTGATATGAGCGGAATTAGTAAGTGTGTAGTAGTCAGTAGTCAGCTGAAGTCAACGATCTTTACGCACTTTGATCACCTTGATACAGTTTGTGCACTTGATTGAAATACAACTATTGCTTGTCTGCCCACAAAGACTGCCCATTTCCAACAATTTTCAAGCTGTTTCGCCACCTAGGTATTTATCCTCATCATCGTGAAATACGCTCAACTCTGGTTTCAGAGTACCAAAGCCAGTGGCCATACAACAACAATGCAGGAGTTGAGTTACAATGAAGTGTCACAATTATTGAACTTGATGGGCGGACCACTAGCGTGGTTCTTGATTACCATGAAACCGTGAGCAGTACTCAGGCTTGCCATTGACACTATAATCAACAATGAAACAGTCCTAGTACTTATTTTTGATCAACTGGCTCTACTATATACACTTCGTGATGCAGTTGACAGTTGTAATTTAATAATTGGATCTACTCCTAACCATCTTTGTATTTATAAAGTAGAAATCACTGCAGAATTCCAAACAGTGTGTACTGTTAAAGTTGGAGCTATTGGCAAAGCCTTACTGATTACCACTTACAGTATCTACTGTTTGACTGAAATATGATTAACAATAAGATATTGTTAAACAATACAATAAGTTATTGTAAAGCAATAACATTAACGTATTGAATTGAATTGAATTTATTTACCTGAGTACTACAGACCTGGGAGTCATGCACTCAATTCTATACCTTAAAACTAACGTATTTAAAACAATAACAATAAGGTATTTCAAAACAATAACAAAAGTTTGTTATTATTCAATTGTTATTGTTTAGCAATACCTTATTGTTGAACAGTGACCAACGTACTATTTAACAGTAAAATATGTACTGATAGTAAACAAAAA
>JAHWFP010196972.1:0-12872 GCA_023313725.1 Lithobius niger
TCATTCGAGGAAATACGGTATCTAGTCTAGGTCCACAGGCTGGTTACTCCAAGAATTATCCATTTGGATGTGGGGTCTATCATAAATTAACCTCTCCCCCCCCCCACCTCCCCAGGAGCGGTGGTGGGTGGCAGGGAGATGGGGCCGCAGTTTGGATAGGTGCTACAGCCGTAGTATGCTGACTCTTTACACGATGGTGCCACTTGTACTTAAGCTTTTATTTGCGAGTTTGTTTTTGTGTCTTCAGCGAGTATTTATAACCAACCTTTAGCTACTTAGGAAAACCAAACTTAGCCACTGCAAAGTAATTATTCCTTGAGGGAAGTAGCAAGGAGAATTACAAAAAGACGACTAGCGGCGTCCTCTGAGTAGAATCGGCTGAACTATTAAACATGTGTGACATCCACATGTTTTTGCACTTAAAGTGTAATGAAATGTGGTGTCGCTAAGTTAGTTTCCTGCAGACATAATGTGGAACAAACCATACAAGAGTGCTTAAAAAGCTCGCAGCATCATTGCTTCTATGTGTTCATCTTTTCAATCTTATTTGAAACTGGTTCATTCCCTCGTATCGTCAGGCATGTGATCATTGCTGTTTTTAACAAGGGCTGCAGGTCTATTGCTTTGCTCCGGTTTTTTTTCTAACTATTAAAATGCCACGAAAAACAGGCTTGATCAGTGGCGTCCAACAGGGGGGAGAAGGGCGGGGGAGGGGGACATTGCTCTTGCCCTTTTAACAAAATACCTTTTTTTTTTGAGCCGATAAGTGGTGGTGCGGTGGTGCTCTAAAAAAATTTTAAGAATGCCTAAAAGGACAAAAAAGGGTAAAAAAGTGAGACCCCCCCAAAAAAGTCACCCGAAAACAGGTCAATTAAAACTTACTGTGCCCCATTTACTAAAAGTTGCCCCTGCACCCTTGCGGGTCTGAACGATGCTGTGCGATTGAGTGATTCTTCGGAAAACGTCATTTACGTCAAGCAACCATGAATACGGTTTTTTGAAAAACAGAAGCACCGAAGATGCTTTTTGAACCTAATTGACCAAGTTAATTTATTCTGCACTGGGCACTAACAATGTTGTCTTTGGGATGATTTTTCATGACTGAATGGAAGCTTCTGATATTGTCAACCACGAACTGAATCCATATGGTCGAGATTTTTTTTACTTAAGCTTCAACCTTTCTGGATTCAGGGGCCCTCGCTCTACATTAAATAGTTCAGGAATTATCTGTCTGTATTAACCCACGTAAAGAAAATTAATAGCTCACGTACCTACGAGAGTAGCTCAATCTCTAGACTTCGTACCTTTACTTTTATTTTTAATTGTGAGAGAAATTGCTTATACTCATTAACTGATACTCGCATATCCATATGGCTCTCAGACTTTCTGCGTGAGAGAACCCAGTCTTCACGTGTTAGCAGCGATGTTTCAAATCCTCATGCTGTTACCAGCGGAGTTCTGCAGGGAAGTGTTTTAGCGCCTGTGCTTTTTGTTATGCTCATCGATGATTTGCTTCATCCAGTTAATGTCCCTATTTATGCTTTCGCTGACACTAAGTTGTTCAACTCCTTCAATTATGTGGAACGGTGCGCTGCTCTGCACAATGCATATATATTAGACTCTGCGGGAAATTGGGCTGAGGAGTGGAAGCTGCCACTTGCTACTGAAAAATGTTGTGCTATGCATTCGGGGCATGGAAATCCCCACCATGGAAATACTCTATTGGTGACTCAGAAGTGAGTGTGGTTAGCAGTCACAAGGGGATTCACACTCGTGTTACCTTCAGTGACAGCCTTAACTTTGGCAATCATTGCTCTGATATTTCCCAAAAGGCCCATTGGAGAGGTAACCTGATCATCAAATGCTTTAAGGAAAGCTCTACATCAGTGTTGCATTTAAAACATTAGCCCGCTCGCCTTTAGAATATGCCTCAGAAGTGTGGAACCCTTACTAGAAACGTGGAACCCTCGGTCTTGAAACGCTGGAGGAGCGACGTGTCAAAACTAACCTCAAATGTTGTTACAAACTTCTTATGGGTCTCACTCACTGTGTCCCTGATACTCTTTTCTTCTTCTTAAAGAAGGCAGGCCTCTTTGTGGACATGAATTGGGACACCCCGAAGAAAAACTGTCGACACCATTTCTTTCTGGCAAGGGTTCAGCGTATTTGGAACCAGTATCCACCTGAAGTGGTTACTTAAACCTTCCTTAAACTGTTTTAAACAGACAGCTTCGCACCCTGCCGCTGAGAAATTTTGCCGACCTCTATTTTTAGTCTTGTACCTCAGTGTGTTTTTCTTTACTTTTATAGTGCATTTACTTTTATTGCTGTGCATTGTTTGCGTTTTTAAGGAACGATGTAAGTGTTGTTTCCCCCATTTCTTTCCCTTTCCTTTTTGAATGAATATTATTATTATCAATACTATTATGTTTATTATTATTATTATTGAAAGACCATCAAGAAATAACACTGCCTGGCTGAAAACACCATTAAGCCGAAATTCTTAATGGTAAAAGATGTTGGTCTTACATTATCCCTGCAATCCTGAATGAGATACAATTCAATCTAAGACAAAACCTGACGAGTAAAAATATAAAGACACACATTAAAAATTGAATCATTCAAGGATTAACCTGAAATGTTAAATGTCTATAATAACCATACTAGTCTTTTACAATACTAATTTAGATTTTTTTTGCGTGTATTCCACAAAGTTATTGCAATTTTAACAACACTAATTCATATTTTTTGTATACATCTGATTATAGAAAACTTGTAGTATTATATGTATATTTATACGATATATTAAGTTATTGTTCAGTGCACGTAGAAGCTTTTGCTTCGTGCATTTATTGACTGTGTTATATATACATTCAACTGTTATCATTATTATTATTAATAGTATAGTAATCATGCACCGCCAAATAAACTGTTAGCAGAAAACGCCACAACTGTCGCTGGTTAACGCCAACCTTTTGACGAATACAGAGCATTATTTTGGGAACCATACTTGCTAAGACTGTTTCCACCCCCTGGCTGAAGCCTGGAGCCTCTTCACGTTTCGTACGAGCATCTCGTTTCCGCGAGAAGTGCGTTCCTTACGGAAGCCGTTTAGTTCCAGTCAGTTGACGTAAACACAAGAACACATTCACGATGAGAAGATCTTCACGTGCTCAAAGAAAGTCCTTCTTGTTTCACGCAAGTCTTGCCGTCTTGTAGAGACAGCAAGTAAAGGTTATTTGCATTCAGTTAAATTTCTTCAGCTGCTCTGTTGGTCCCTTCTCGCCGGAGACTTGTCGTCTCGAGAATGTCAAAGAAAAGTCTTTGCCGCGTTTGTTGATCTTCACTCAAGACTGTGGGAAAAGAATTTCCGTTATTTGACGGTTTGCAACCGCGCCAACTACATCCACGCCACGTTACAGCAGAACAGCAAAGTTAAGGCTCTTCTGGAGACCGGGAATCCTCCCACGTCAGCAACGTTTCGTGGGAGGGAGGGGACGGGCTTGATTTATAGGGAATGGCGCGTGCTCTTTTTCTTGCCATCTTTTCTTTTATTCTTTCCTTTTTTTCGTTCTTTTTCTTTCACTTCGGACTGCTTTCGTCGTTCACTCTCCCGTTTGCATTCCGGAGCATGAAACCCCCAGGGGATCCCAAATCGTCTCTACAACATACGATATTTTAACCCTTTGGCTCCTGTCCTTAAAGGGGATCCAATTTGTGCGTGGGCGGGAAGGGGGGGGGGGGGGGGGGCGGGCTTTATTTTATTTGAAAATTACACATCAGCAACTGGGGCTCAGTTAATATTAAATTACAAACGAAAGCGTCAAGTGAGCTGTAAAAAAAAAGGGGTTATATGACAGTGAAGTTTCACTTGTTACAATGTACAAGAAAATTCCTAAAGAAAATTGTGCTTTAGGAATTAAAAATATTCTTAAAGCACTTAAACAGATGCAGTTATCTGAATTATACATTTGATTACTTGAATTAAAAATCATCAACTTTCATCCGTGTTCATTTTAACAAGTAAAGTGAAACTACAATCACGTAACCCCCTTTTTTATGGCATACTTGACCCTTTTGTTTGTAATCCGTGTACCTTTTTTAAGACATGCAGTAATGTCGAATAAAAATTGGTAAAACCGGAATTAATGTCACTAGTTAAATTTACACCAAACGCTGACTATTAATAAACTAAGTCTTAATAAGGATAACGCTACTGAATAATTATTTCTCAGTGGCAGGGTGCGAAGCTGTCTGTTTAAAACAGTTTAAGGAAGGTAACATAACGACTTCAGGTGGACACTAGTTGCAAATACAGCGAACCCTTGCCAGAAAGAAATGGTGTCTACAGTTTTTCTTCGGGGTGTGTCCCAACTCAGTTGGAGGAGGGTGTCCACGAAGAGGCCTCCTTTTCTTTAAGAAGAAGAAAGGGGGGATACCGGCCAGAGTTAGTGAGACCCATAAGAAGTTTGTAACAACATTTAAGGTCAGTTTTGACACGTCGCTCCTATAGCGTTTCAAGACCGAGGGCTTCAAGACGTTGTTTTGTACGTAAGGGCTCCCATTCCACGCAGCCTCTTGGTGAACCTGTGCTGAATGAACTGCTTCAATTTTGCAAACATCCTTCTTCAAGTAGCTGTTCCAAACTTATGAAGCATATTCTAAAATCGGGCGACCAAATGTTTTAAATAAACGAAGCCACACTAATGCAGAATACGCCTTAAAACATTTGATGATCAGGGTAGCTCTCCGATGGACCTTTTAGAGAAATATCAGAGCAATGCTTGTCAAAGTTAAGGCTGTCATTGAAGGTAACCCCTAAATCCTTGTGACTGTTCTGAGTCACCAATAGAGTATTAATGGTGGGAATTTCCACGCTCCAAATACCATAGCACAACATTTTTCAGTAGCTAGTGAGAGCTGCCACTCATCAGCCCAGTTTCTTACAGAGTCTACTGCATTCTGCAGAGCAGCACACCGTTCCACATAATTGAAGGAGCCAAGGTGTCTTTTAGTGCCAAAGTGTCTCTTAGTGTCATTAGCGAAGGCATAAATAGGGACATTAACTGGATGAAGGAAATAGTCAACGAAAGTAACAAAAAGCATAGGCCCTAAAACACTTCCCTGCAGGACACCTCTGGTAGCAGAAAGAGGGTTTGAACCATCGCTGCCAACATGTAAAGACTGGATTCTCTCACGCAGAAAGTCTTGACAGCCATATGTATATGTGATTACGAGTACAAGGAACTGCCTCCACAATTAAAAATAAAAGTAAAGGTCTAAAGTCGGAGACTTTAGCTAAATATGCGATTATGAGTTTCTGAGTACAAGGAACTTCCCTTGTCTCCCTTGTTCGCTGAAGGGGCACTTCGGAATCGACCAACAATGCCGACGATAGAGCTGCTGCCGTGTGTTAAAGAAGCCAAAGTTGGAAGTTTAGAATGTAATACTGCTGGAAAACTAAAGAGGGTTCCAAAGTAGCATATTGCTTTATAAAGATGGTCATATTTGTAAGAATTCTAAAAGTGTGCAAAATAACTGTGCAAAATAAGTAAGCAGAAAAGTATGCAGCATAAATATGCAGCTATTGTTGGGCATTGTTACAGCCGTGCAAATATGGGATTTACACCGCATCGTTTTCACAATAGTCGGGACGAAAGTTGGGTAATAATTAGTGAACTAGATCTAAAGAAACTCCCTTTTAAAACTCTCCTTTAACAATAGGTTCAAATTTTTAGTTATTAGAAAACAAAAACGAGCTCGTTCGATGTTTAAGGTAAGGTCTAACGGATCCGAAGTCAAAACAGCAAAATAACACAAATACACTATCCTGCAAGGTTTTACATACTGTAGTGTGTTCCTGTACTGTTTAGTCCACGTGAAACCTTACTGCTGTATTACTAAATAGACATAAATCGCTGGAAATAATATTAAGGACAATTGGAAATAAGCCAACAGCGAAAATCATACACTAGAAATAACGTAGTTCAGTAAGCCACCTTTATGCACTTACGTTTCGTCAGAGTGGCATGACCCGGATTCGAACCGGCTACCCAGTTCGCCCCCAGATCAATTGCATAGCGCCTTAAACATCCAGTGGAGGATGTGGCCATAGAGATTAGGGCGCTATGCAAGTGATCTAGGGGGCGAACTGGGTAGCCGGTTCGAATCCGGGTCATGCCACTCCGACGAAACGTAAGTGCATAAAGGTGGCTTACTGAACTACGTTATTTCTAGTGTATGATTTTCGCTGTTGGCTTATTTCCAATTTTCCTTACTGCTGTATTCACATGTTTTTTACGATTTTTACTTTAAAACGTGACAGGTCTGATCGGTTCATTCTACTTGGCTAAACGGCATCGTTGAAAAACTCTCCTTTAACAATAGGTTCAAATTTTTAGTATACACTGTAGCGTACACGTCTCTCTGGTGCCTTAACATTTCAAGGAAAATACACTCTCCGCTGGCCTTGCCGTGTATCAAGGTGTCTGAAGTGAAATGAGTCTCACGCTGGCAGAGATCGATTATCGGCCCACACACGTCAACTGACACGACATCTCGACGTCCATCCTTGCTGAATTTCTTTGAACTGAGACAGTTACCGTCTTGTATATTGAAACCCACGAGCGTCCCAGGACGACAGAAAAAGCAATAAAAACGACAGCAGCGTTCGGGCAATGAAAGCGTAAAAACGACGTCGTAACAAGTCGTTGTCTTCTCCGCTATACCAATGACAAGACTACAAACAGCGTGAGCAAAATTCCTGCAGGGTTTTTTCTTCTCTTCCTAAGTCCATGATTCCTGGACTGGATCGAAACAGTGACTTTTAAAACACTGGCGAATCAGCATCGTTTTAAAGTGTACCTACCAGTTGAGTTCCTTAAGAGAGGTGCTGTAAAGCAGAGCTCAATGTACCGTATCAAAAGAATTCTGTCTCTGCATATTTTGTTATTCTGGTAATCTTTTATCATATAAAAAAAAAAAAACTGTTAAAAGGGACCGCCAAGTTTCGAATGGTTCGGCCCTTCAAAGCAGTGATATCAACACACAAAACCATTCGCCAAGTTTATCTCCCCGTCTAATAGTTCGAAGGTTAAATGAAAACTGGAACATTGCTACTTTCGGCAGCAATGCTCAAGTTTTCATTTAACGTCCAAAGTATTATTCGGTGTGATTGACTTGGCGAATGTTTTGGTGTGTTGATATCACTTCTTTTGAAGGGCGGAACCGTTCGGAACTTGACGGTCCCTTTTACCAGTTTTGGTTTTTGAGATGATATCACTTCTTTTTTTTAATTGTGTATTAGACTCAACTCACCTAGCCTGCAGATTTGTAATAATGTGCCAAACGTCAGCAATAGCTTCAGTGGCCATTTTATTCAATATTTTAATTTCGTGTCACTCATTTGAGAGGCCGAACCATTCTCAACTTAGTCGCCTCTTTATAAGTTTTTGGTTTTGCACTTGAAAGGCGTCACTGCAACACATTCAGTGCATTCTTTTAAAACCAAGAATGTATTGTGCACGCAGCGTATCTTGAGTCCTGCAGATATTTTATGAGCGGCTACATCTTCCTGGAGGGAGCGGCTTTCATTGACTGCCGCCATTGTTTTTGTAACCGTCTAGGATATCAACAAGGTGCTCTGCTGTCGAAAACATACAATCGATTATCTGTATTCGTTCTGGGGCGAACTCAAGATAGGCCGCGGACACTATAAACAATGCAGTCACGTTTCCACAAAGGGGTGAGCTTAGAAAATTAGTAGTAAAAATGATAGTGAACGTGCTGACTGCTGTCGCCTGGATTGGGTCGGGAGGGGGGGGTCTATTCCGAACTTTTGCATATTGTTTTTCCATTGGCTGTTGATTTTGCTGCCTCCACTGACGTCACAAAGCAGCTCAACAACTCACACACACATATGTACAAGTCACACCGGAAAGGCTTTAGCTGACTCTAGTGTACGTGCTTCCAGTGACGTCACGTAATGAGCTAGTGAATGATTGACTTTCTTATATACTGTCGTTCCATCGATCTTGGTTTGGGTGATCGTGCATTAAATCTCAAAGGTCATCAGCCCCGAGTACCCACAACTACTCTGGCCTTTCATTGCAAGGAAAGGTTTCCGATCTGTCCACGCAGTTGCAGCATGGTTGTGTGACAAAGATACCTCACTGTATTTCGAACTCTTGTTATTATTCACTTTGTAATTTCTGTTTTGTTCAGTACTAAGCTTATGACGTCATTATATCGACATCCGGTTTTCGGATTCTGTTCACTTTGATCCGTGCGGCTACCATTGTCACCAGATTGCCTTTTTCTGTAACTATCAGTTAAGTAGAGTTTATTTTTTGTATAGTTTACAAGGAAAGAATTGGCAAAAGACGAACCTCACAACGCAATAGCAGCTGCTCGCGTGTGGATAAGAATAGTACAAAAATAAATCTTAAAAAAAATAGGATTATAAATACAGTAATTAATGTGGAAAGCTCTAATAACCACTTACACAAATGTTTCTTAACGATTTCAGCCCAGTGATAATTTCAATTTCGGTAGGCAATGAATTAAAAAAAAATATTGACTACCCAGGAGTGTTTCCGTAGCAATGTTTTTGGTTGTACGACATAAAAACAGTATGGCTATTCATTCCTAAAGTGTGCGCGGCCTATCTTGAGTTCGCCGCAAAACGAACACAGATAATCGATTGTACGTTTTTGGCAGCAGAGTGCCTTGTTGATATCCAAGATGGTTGCAAAAACAATGGCGGCCGTCGATTAAAGCCACCCCCACCAGGAAGACGTAGTCGCTCGTAAAACACTTCCAGGACTCAAGATACGCCGCGCACATAATAGTATGGTAATCCGTCGCAAAACGAGTAGAAAAATGAGCACCATTTAAAAAAAAAATTAACTGAAGGGTTCTATTAACGTACAGATACCGAGTTGGCAGCATATTTAGCTGTTGATAAAGCGGAAAACAGTGATCACGTTGCTTTTTTAACATAATCGTTCTGACAATTCGGTTTTGAAGCTTAAAGGGACATTCCTCCCAGCGCCATTTTTCTCCATCCTCCTCATCAAGTACGGCTCCAAAGTTTCATTTACTCACCGTTAGTCAATCCCTTGCTAAAAATCCGTTTTAAAATGTGGCGTCTAGATTTTCTGTTCAATATTGGGAACTTCATTTATTAGCATTGCGATTAAATTATCGTTTGCGCGCTTACCTTGACGTTTCAACTGTGTGTGTGTGCAGAACTAATTTCTAATCATTTGCTAATAATTACCACGAGATCAAAGCTCTAAAAGACTAATGAGGTAAAAATTAAAATTATTTATGCCAATAGATTGCCGAAAAAAATTATAAGATACTAACCTAAAAAATTATAAATTGTGATTTTAAAATACGAAAATCATTCCGGTTTGTGACGACACAATTAATACGTTCATGCCAGTTCGTCTATTAGGCGCAAGGCCAACTGAGACAGTAGTTGGGTTCCTTCGCTGCGAGGAACGCAGCTACTATCTCATCGGACCTTGGCGATGGAAACATAATTGAATGGCGATCTGCGCGTGGCTGTTATAAGGCAAGCGGAATGTTATAAAACAGGCGGGATGTACCTTTAATAAGGATCATCATCTATTACCTTAAAGTAGCACTATCACCGATCGAAAGCAGACTAATTCTGACAACATCTAGAGCTGTGTAGTACCATCTAGCGTTTGCTAGCACCAAGCAAAGGAATGCATAACAGCATTTCTTTTAACGAAACAAACAAGCCACGACATCCTTAATTATTGAGTGAAAATTTGGTTCATCCTCGTGCACCTACGAGGAAGATATAAAGGTTAACAATATCAATGTCGCTAGATGGCGCCACGGTATTTTCGTTCGCAATTCAATCGGTGGTAGTGCCACTTTAAATGTACGAAATTCGTATAAACATAATGAAAAATTATAAAGCATCAAAAGACAAATGCCAAACTTTACAAGAAATTTGTGTTCTTAAAAGTCCTTGAAGATATTCTAAGAACAAAGAAAACCTGGTACAACCGATCAGACACACGTTCTGTCCAAATAGACCATAGAAATAAGATAACCACCGGATAGTAAGGGTCTAATGCTACCAGCCTCTTACTGGCAAATTTTATACTTAGTTCCTGACTGTCAAAGCTTGTCCGCGTTTCTTCTAGGTTTTGACTTTTAGACCCAAAATCTTAACATTAAACGTTCCGTTTTTGTTTATTATTTATGTAGGTGCCACCCCAGCATTAAGACTGAATACTGGACTATACGTCGAGTTCTACCATCGCTCAGCCACAACGCCTACTATGTGAGTAATTTTCATGCATTTACCATGGGTGGATATTCTCTAATTATTTTCCATGTAGAACCTCCTAAGAACCTGCACAAACCTAACTCTATTACATACACTTACAAAACCTCGGTTTCATTAGTGCTGGAGTTAAGGGGGCATACGAAAGCTTGGAATAAGGCTTCGACACAAGCTTCGTTCCGTACATTCACTATACCAAACTCAATCCTCATTCAATCATTCGACTCGGGCCCTTCTTTTACCACCACCACCCCACTCCCCCGCCTCAATTAACGATAGCGGCAAGGCAAACCTTCTCTCTCCTCCGATTCTTTATTTCCCAGAAGGGGTCGAGCCCTAAGCGCAGATGGCAATGCCACTTACAAATCGGTCGGTCCATTAGCCCGAACCAACAAGACAGAAAACGGGAAAGAACCAAAAAAAAAGGGGGGGGGGGGGGGGGGGACCGGGGGAAAAAAAGGTAAAGAAAAAAAATACGGGTAAAAAAAATAGAGAAAGAATGGAGGTTTCTGGTAGGAATTGCCAACACCTTAACTTGCCAACTGAGGTCGGAGAAAATGGCAAACGATTTTGGAGAGGTGAGAGAAAACATGTGTTTTGATGTGTGCCGATAAAAATTATCCCATGTTTGACAAATAAGCTGGACAAACCAAAAGGGTTCGTTTATGCAACGACAAATTTCTCGCTTACTAGCTTTCACTTGGTTAATACTAAATCTGCTGGCTGCTTCTTGCCTTTATCTACGAAACAATATTTCGTTGATCAATTCAGGAGAAACAGTTGAATCCGTTGGATTTTGAAATATTTTATAATAAACGTCGAAATGCTTGTGAAGACAAGGAAGAAAATCAACTATTTTGTCATACCACAGTTACGACACTTATTCAGTGATTGGTGAGGCGGTGATGTTTCGAAAACATTTGCGCAAAAGTGATTCACTGGAAGACAATCGAAATTGGTTCTGAAATATTTTATAACAGAGGAGCAATTTCAGTGAAGAAGTAAAAGAAAGCAAACATTTTACAGGATGACAAACGTAATTAAAAACACTTACTTCTAATGCTTTCAACATCTAAGCAGCGAATTTTCAAGCGGAGAGTATACGCGATTTACTTACCTAAAAAAAAAGAAGAAAAGCACAATTATTAAACACAAAATTTTAACACTCAAACATAACGTCTTCATCATTTTAGAAACAGTACAATTCACTTCAAGCCTATACAAGTTCAATCGGCCCACACAAATCGTTGTAAAGAATGCAAAGGTAACACGGAAATAAACCAAAAGTCATCTTTAAATTCTTACGTTTGTACGGGTGATGATGTGACTCGGATTCAAACCAGCCCTACACATCATTCGACGATGCTAACTCATTCATTGGCAGAAAGCTGACGCAACGCAACCCTTACACAATTAAAGAAAGGTAGCCAGAGAACTGCAACCCCAAACGTTTCAAACCCAACCTTTCAAACCATATAGTCTGGTTGATTATCAAGGGTTTACGTAACAAACATTTAAAATCCTAGGCAGAAATCCATCGTCATCTGACTTAAACTCAGACTAGGATCTATGTATATAATATCTATATATATAATACGTTTAGGTTGGGCAAGCAAATTCATCATTATGCACTCAATGAAAGAGGGCGAGCGACCGACAATGTCTAACAAACGGATGTGGCCTGTAACAATCAGTAACAATCGAAATATTGCTTTAATAATGCTAGCTCTTAGAGCCGACGTGAAGGGTTTCAAAGTTGGTTCAGTAACAATCACTGCATGCACGACCGTTGTTGGGTTTATTGCGCTTGGTATCAGAACGGAGAAACGGGCAATTGAGCGTCCTCCATTGAAAAAAGGCATTTACTTCCATAACAAAACAAATCAGCACGGGTTAAAATGGAGGGGGAGCTGGGATGGGGATATTCAGACTACTCAATAGTGGAATCCGGGTCGGGGACGGGGGAGGCAGTGCAGAACGGGAAAGGGGTTGGGAGGGGGGGGGGGGCATGGGGAAAAATCAGACCATACAACTGGGTAGGCCGCAGGGGATTTCGGAGAAGGAAGCAGGGGGCAGTCGGCACCCTTTTCATTCCATACTGCCCACTACGGTATTTCGCTCAGGTATGCGGGAACCGGCTAGACCATCAATATTGCCATGGCGATTCAGAATAACATATGGGCGCTTTATACCATTTTTACTTTGAACAGACACAGCATTCATCAGAGCTTTATTCCCATTGATTATGGCCGAGCACATCGGTCGAATGGAGCACTGACCCTAATACCGGGCTCAATGAGTCGTCGTTAGGTCACTGGACAAGTAGAAATTTATCAAAAGCGGTATGTCAGTGATTTTGTGGAAAAGTTGGTTCTGGTGCGAAGCTGAGTCACTTCACTCGAATAAAACTTAAGTACATGAAGGTGGCTAAGTCCATAATTAAAGGGACATAAGTAAAGGTGGCTTAGTCTTGTATGGTATGTAACTTTCACGATGGGAAATAAAAACCATAGCGGAAATCATACACAAGACTATTGTGTGC
>JAHWFP010196973.1:0-29511 GCA_023313725.1 Lithobius niger
AATAATAATTGCTCTGCCGACGAGAATACTGCAGTCACATCAAAATCAGTTTCAAAAGGCCCTGGTCGGTGTTAATACCGTACCTACATTTTGAGCTGTACAAATTGAAAATTGGTTCATTGGTTCGATCTCTAGGTGAGAGCAAAAGTTCTAACCCATTTGGCTTTCCGCGTCAAGAATAATGTAGTTACATTAAAATAGCATGCAAAAGGCCCTATACCTTGTCTATACCTACGTTTTAAGCTATAGACTTGAAAATCGGTTCTGTGGTTCGATCTCCAGGTGAGGACAAAAAGTCCCAACAGCAACATTAATGATTTCTGCCCAGTGCTCTGTAATAATAATTGCTCTGCCGACGAGTATACTGCAGTCACATCAAAATCGGGTTCAAAGGCCCTGGTCGGTGTTAATACCTACATTTTAAGCTATACAAATTGAAAATCGGTTCATTGGTTCGATCTCTAGGTGAGAGCAAAAGTTTTAGCCCATTTGGCTTTCCGTGTCAAGAATATTGTAGTTACGTTAAAATAGCCTGCGAAAGGCCCTAAGCCTTGTCCAGACCTACGTTTTAAGCTACAGAACTTAAAAATCGGTTCAGTGGTTCGGTCTCCAGGTGAGGTCATAGAGTCCCAACAACAACAACAACAACAACAAGAAGAACAACAACGACAACAACAACAAGAAATGGCCATGCTGTGGACGCCGAACGGTTTGATTGTTGTCATTAAAATTTGTAAGGCAGTGAAAGAGTTACGACACGACCCCAAATACCGAATTTCGTTGGTTTATGTCAATTCTGGGCGAGACTATAGGAGTTCAAAGTTTGACGTTTAACATGGAAGTTCATGCTGAGGCTTACATAAGGGCCGCTACCGCGGTCCTTGATACCAGTCCTGAAATCTAAAATCTTGAAAAGTGATGTATGTATCATCAATAGGATGAAAGAATAAAGGAGACGTCTTCACTTGGAAGAATGCTAAAAAATTTAGCCCCAACAGTAGACGAGTGTGTAGCCTATCTTATACACTATATTATTGTTACAGTAATTTTGAAAGTCGGGCTATGGTTTTAATCTAGACACACGCTAGTGTGTCGCGCCAAGTTAGGCAACAATCATCACAACAAACATCACATCAGTTTAATTGTCGAGGTTGTAAACCATTGTAGCGCGGCGCCATAGCGTCAGTGTCTTATATCTTGAAGCATAGTTGGGCACATTTCATCTACTTGGGGGAAAATAATAATGCGGTACAAAAGCTTAAATTGCCTTGAAATTGAAAGCAATGACCCACTTGACAAAAATTAACTCGAGTAGGAATGCCAGCTAAGCTGCTTTCAATGCAAAATCAATAACGTTCTAAATGTGTAACTAGCTAACTAGCTAGATAGCTACCTAGCTAATTCTAGTCCGCTCATCCCCATGTTAATTTCCATAGGGTGATTATTCATCGATACCGAGATAACGGGGAGGCTTCCAGCTATGAAATTGGACGAATGGGTGCAGTACAATACGAACTGCATACCTTTTTATGGTTTGGAGCCTGGGGGTATAACAGGGATGGCGTGGGAGGGCGCGTAAGTACGAAAATATTGTTATAGCCATTGTTAGTATTGTCGGCATCGTCTCTCAATGGACGGCCAAAGTTCGGACAATCAGAACGTGCAATACTGACGAATACTGACGCACGTGCCTAGACACACACTAGTGCATCACAATAAATCTAAACAACGTTGCAAAGAAATTGTATTCACGTCCAATTCACGAAAAATAAACCAACTGTAAAAACAAAGCAAAATAAACAAAGCCAACAACTGGTAAAGAGGCCACTAAGTTGAGAGTAGTTCGGCCCTTCAAAGTAGTGATATCATCACACCAAAACTAACAAATTATTGTAATACAAATTACAACAAAATTAAAACCAAACCCAAAACCCATGTGAAAGTACACATCTGCACAGTAGTGGAGTTGAGCCAATACACAATTTAAAAAAAAAGGAGTGATATCATATCAAAAACCATAACTGGTAAAAGGGGCCGCCAAGTTCCGAATGGTTCGGCCCTTCAAAGGAGTGATATCAACACACCAAAATATTCGCCAACTTAATCGCACCGAATAATACTTTGGACGTTAAATGAAAACTTTTCATTGAAAAGTTTTCATTTAACCTTCGAACTATTAAGCGGTGCGATTAACTTGGCGAATGTTTTGGTGTGCTGATATCACTCCTTTGAAGGGCCGAACCATTCGGAACTTGGCGGCCCCTTTTACCAGTTTTGGTTTTTGATATGATTTTATTTACGTACCTAATAGTTAAATACAGCAGTAAGGTTTCACGTGGACTAACCAGTACAGGAACACTGTGGTATTTGAAACCTTACAGGGAAGTTTATTTGTGTTCTTTTGCTGTTTTGACTTCGGATCAGTTAAACCTAACCTTAAACATCAAACGAGTTCGTTTATGTTTTCTAATTCGAGATACTTTGACATACCACATTGGTTTTCTGTACTCGTTGCAAACGAACTGAATTTCACTCGCTCATTCTGTGCAAGTCTTTCTTTTGGAAGTTGGTTTGTCCGCAGTTCTCTTTCAGCAGATTTGTCCTTTATTTGTAACTAGTTGTAAAGTCCGTCATGAAAACATGCGAATCTAGGAGTACAACTGCTCCCTAAGAGTGAAATGTGTAATTTAAATAACGCAGGGTCTTGAAGATTGGTAATTACGCTAGGGTGGCTTCGCTCACTCAATCCATGTATCCTGAGGTTCATTTCACCGTCCTTCATTCATTTCCATAACTCGGGAGCAGACGGCGTCTTTCACGTGACGTGACCTGGTCTTTTTTTTTTTGGCACTGAATCTGACTGCGCATTTTTGTGTCTTTTTAAAGCCATGTAGTAGGTTTGAACCAGTAGTTGGCCTCTCCCTCCACCTGTATTCCCCCCTCCCCCCGATCGCCCCTCCCTACTTCTTTCATTTTTGTGTTGAATCCATGCCTTTTCTTGTGCCTTTTTGTGATTATTTCATCGATAGCAGACATAGCATTGATTGTTTCCTCCGACATACATATTTTTTTTCCCTTTTCACTCAAACCCGATTACGTTACTTCATAAAATCAAGTGCAATGCAACATGGAGAAGAAATTTCTGCATAACCTACATTTCTATGGCGTATCAACAATTTGCTTTGTTATAGTATACGGGTCCACGATTACGTTATTTCATTTAGAGTGGTGGCGTCTTGAATTCACTGGTTTTGTGCACGGTTTCGGTGAGTTTGCATGTTTCTTTGCAGTATTATTGTTACACCATTGCTTCAGCATTGTTTCCTTCGATAAATTCTTTTTCTTGATCTTTCTTAGGGAAAATATATTGTTGTTTTCAGCATTGTTAAAGCGTTGTTTGCTGAGCGCTGGTGAAAAGGTGGCAACATACCGTTTTATGGGTTTTAGGTCGGCAAGCTAAACGGGCAACGGGTATTTTAGCTTTAACACGGGAGAGTCACGTTCCTGAAAGTGCGTTTGAATTGTTGGCTCACCAGCATTGTTAGCATCGGTTTAATCTTCAGTCGTGCAGATGACCAGGAGTAGTTAAACGCTCGCTTAAAAACCTTTGAATCCTCTGAATCTTCGGTCATGGCCACTAAACTAACTGGCCCGATCTACAATGACTTAGAGGGGGTAGACAAAATGGACGCCACGACTGTCCCATTTGATGAGGTCTGTTCGGGAGTTGGCAAAGCGCATCGGTGAAATTTTGTACGGAGAGTCGCGACATATGTTGGCATCTAGTGGCGGTTTTCAAAATATAATTTTAATTTTACGTAGATTTGCGTGACAAATTTTTATTATATATTAAAGTATTTTTAAATAGTTTTTAAGCTATCACTCAGCCACAGTTAAACTATTTCTCTGCGCTTGGAAAAAAAAAAGCACACGTTAGTGTATCCAAAAAGTGTTGCAAGGGAAGGAAAGTTGTATTTTTTTGTACGGACGGTGTCGCCCTCGGTTGACAGAAAGAGGCAACATAATGAATCATCGCTTAAGTGGCATTTTCGGCGGCCATATTGCCCAACCCAGTCGCGTATGCTATTTTTCATCCAAGATTCGGCCAGTGCAGTAGATAGCCCTGCTTCAGTCTACGCCTTGCGTGTGGTGTTTGCTGATTGACATTGTTGCATAAAAACAATGTTTAAAACAATGTAAAACAATAAAACGGATCGTTCAGGGCCCCGTAACTTATTTAGGGCAGGCATACAGCCATAGGCTAGGGCCCCAATAAAGTGGTTTCTCTCTCTCTCCGCAACTCCGGAACGGGACGACCAATTGAAATTTCTAGGGCACATCTCCGGAAGTAGATCTTTCAAATGAGCTAAGAACCAGCTTTCTACAACAAATAGTTTAGTCTCTAGAGCCCATTGTATAAACGTGTCCAAAGTCCACCGCCAACGTATAAGCCAAAAATTAAACTCACGATTCCAGCTCATGTCCAGATCTCCGAAGTGATAAATCGGAAATAATAAAAGTTGGTACACGTGTTCACCAAGTCCAACAAAGCTTTTATACTAAATTTGAAACAGATACAAAAAAAAAAAAGATATGTAAGCCATCAGCGTCGCACTAATACTTGTAAAAGAATATCCAGTGTCCCAAAAAGCAAGCTGGTACCTCTTTTACATGTGTTTGTGCCACGCTGATGGCTTACATGTATTTTTCTTGTAGCTTCTCTGTTAGAGCGTTAAGTTTTTTTTACACTTAAGCTGTTTTTGAAAAAATACTAATTAGTTTATTTTTTACATTTACAGAGCATAAACTTATACAATTCATGCCTACGTTTTGCGTTATAAAAATTAAAAATCGGTTCATTGGTTCAATCTCTAGGTGAGAGCAAAATGTCCCCAACAAGAAGAATAACAACAACAACAAAATAGTCACATCAAAATAGAGTTCAAAAGGGCCTAGGCCTTGCAAATACCTATATTTTAAGCTATAGAAATTGAAAATCGGTTTATTGATTCGATAGAATAGAATAAAATACAGAAAAAAACCGCACCGAGCTAAAGTTAAAAACGAAGGCGCCCACCTCCCAAAACTCAGAAAAGAAAGAGAAAAAAAAGCAGTGAAACTACAGAATATGGTCAAGGCGAGCCTTGAATGAACAGAAGTTGACAGAAGTTGCCGAAACAACTGAGAAGAAAGCAGGGAGCTCCATAAGAGAACGACCCATTCGGTGAAGACTCGATTGGGTTGGAATTTGGAACCAAACAGTGTATTATCATAGTCTGAGTAGAGGAAAAACAAAACCAGTAAGAAATGTTGATATCAGTGTGGTGATTTAGGATTTGGTAAGCAAGGATCAGATTGGCCTATTTGAATCATTTATCGACTGTTGAAAGATTGAAGTGCACATTCCTTGTTAGCTAATTACTTATTGCAAAGATAAATTGAGGTAGGGTAAAGGATATATTAACACGAAGCAAAGGCCACCAATTTATACCTCCATACATTTCAAAACCTCCAAATTTTCGAAAGACTTGGCGTGTTTCAAATTTGTAACCTCAAAACATTCAAGATGAAAACGGCAGTAAGCCACACTGAACAATTCCTAAAATTGGCTAACTGCCCTATAGTGGGTGTTTGAACATATTAGCTGCATCGAAGGATGAAGTGGGACTATTTACTAACAAAATTTGCCAACACCCTGTATTTATGTTAGAAAGGTATCTGAAATTGCTTTCTTTAGTAAAACACGCAGTATTCCTCAAAACATGATAAGTGCACCATGTTCTAGTCTTTGTTTTTTGCCATATTTTCAGGTTGTGACTTTGGGGATGTTTATCGTTCCCGTACAAAGCGCAGCCCTTCCCCCCACCTCCAATATTTCTGATTGCGCACTGTTAGAGGTACGTGTGCGTTCGACATACGATTTGTGAGCGCGATATAATTCAAATGCAATCAGAACTTAAAGAGTTACTCATTTGGTATTTTGGTTATTTTTTTATTTGAAATTGTTTTGTACACGAAGTACCCACATTTTCTCAGTTTAATTGGCCTTCCTCGAGTGCAGCTGACCAAGTGAGTTTGTTTGACTTGAATGCAGTTGACCGCCGATTATAATCTGAACTAATCCATTGCGAGCAGAAAACCTTCGTCATAAAAACAATGACAATAATCTAACGATTTAATCTGGCTTTGCATCATCATTTGTATTCTTTGAAAACGAAAGTGAAAACGAAACATTTTACTTTTTTTTGTCAAGTGTGTGCATATTGATCATCTTTGCTTCCCTTTTATACACTTTTCAATAGTTTTTATTTTGAATTCGCAATTTTAACCTTAGTGTTCAGAATTTAAGCTTGTTTAATCTCGAACACTTACTAAATTTTTCTTTGCCAAACAAAATATATTGGAGTTTATGGAGTAGACACACTGCAACAAATTAATAATCTCTGCACAATCACTTTTTCGGGCTAAGGTGGGTTTAGGTTTTTAGGGTTGGATTGGGGAATTGGAGGCTTAGTCCTTGCACCAGCACCCTCAAACGACCTAGTTAAACACGCCACTAATAAAGGGCCCCTACAGCACGTAATATACAGTCAAGTTGAGACAGAAGTATTCATGCTGGCAGATTTTGCGTGCAATACTTCAAGTTAAACCGATTATTTTAACAGAAGTTGATACAGATGCAAACCTATTTCTATTACCTTTTGGACTTAAATCACAGACTACTTAAGTCCAAAAGGCAACAGAAATAGGTTTGCATCTGTATTATAGTGTGGGGGAAAATGTTCAAAAATATGGTCCCGTAGGATCTTTGAGTATTAAAGTTTGGGATAGGTCTCAATTTCTTGGTTTCAATGTGAGGAATAACAATATCAATGGTGATAAACTCAAAAATTGTTCAGGGGCCTAAAAACAAAATGGCCCCCAAAAATGGCTGCCATAAAAGTTCACATTTTTGTATTAGGTCTACAAGAAATAAATTAGTGTCAAAGAATTCTAGTATCACAAAGCGTACTAGGTGATACATATGTAGCTATTCAACATGGCGTCCTAGATGGCCCCCAAGAACAAAAATCGTAAAATCGTAAAAATTGTAGTAACCGAATTGCCAAATTGATTTTTTGTTTGGGGTGTATGACTAAAATAAACGAACATAAAACTTTTGCAGAGGCATTAAAAACAAAATGGCCGCCAAAATGGTCGCCACAAAAATCCAAATACTTGTATTAAGCCTACAAGAAAGAATTTAGTTTCAAATAATATGTTCTTGAGGTCAGAGAATTCAACTATCGTATCATGAAGCATGCCTAATGTCTACAGATGGAACCTCATGGAATTTTGTTTCTATTGGGTCGGTTCATTCAGTTAAACGAGTCTGAGCACAGCTATTTCCCGAGGTAAAGTATTCTCGACCGAAATTCAGTTGGTGACGTCTTTGCTCCTAAAGTCCCAAATTAATCCTCAAAGCAGACGACTTTTGGTTTATCGAAGCCAACAAAAAGGTTTGTTTTAATAGCCAATAGTTTTAAACGAAATTAATGAGTAATTATGAAATATCTGATCGCGCAATCTTTACTGAACGTTGAAATACACATTAATAAAACTAACCGACAAATTTTTACCTGATTACCCAAGATGAAAGTTGGTGACGTCATTACTTCGAAACCAAAACAATGGCGTACTTTTACGATGCCGATTGTAAAGGTGCTCTCCGCCTGATGACACGTTATAACAAACGTTGCAATTTTCAGTCGCATTGTCGGTTGGACTTGGTAGCTCAATGCACTTTAAAACAATTTAAACAATTGGAGTGGTCATCCTTACGTTTGATGATGATTATTCTTCGTTTGTTATTCCAATTTTGTGTTGATTCATCAGCAAAATCAACAGCCAATCAGCCGGAAGAATCGATAAAGTGGGGCGAAATGGGAGTAGTGACGTCAGATGCGTTTGAGCTTTGGTGTTAAAATCTCGCATTGTTTCTCGCGCTACTGCGTAATATCGAAAGGCCCGACTCATTAGAACGGCCGGAGGTCCTTGGATTTGCCTACGAGGCGGCCATCTTGGACTCCATGTTGAATAGCTCTCCCTGTAGTCGTCAGATTCGTTTTATGATAGTTTACTTACGTTCTACACCACCAACAAACAATAATTTGATGCCTCATTAATCAATGTAGAACAAGTTTACGATTTTTGTTCTGTGAAGTGGCCATCTCTGAGGCCATGTTGAATAGCTCCACCTGTAGACACCAGGCACGCTTTATGATACTATAGTTGAAATCTCTGACCCAAAAAACATTATTTGACACTAATTTCTTTCTTGTAGGCCTAATACAAATATTTGAATTTTTGTGACGGGTATTTTGGTGGCCAGTTTGATTTTAGGCCTCTGTACAATTTTTGAGCTTATCAACATTGATATTCTTATTCCTCACATTGAAACCAAGAAATTGAAACCTATCCCAAAGATCCCACGGGATGACACTTGCCCACAGACTGTTATTTTAATAATAATAATAATAAGTTTATTGTGAACATTGCTCGAAGTTAAAATAATAACTTGTGTGAGCTACAATAATTACATAGTGCACATAACACATAAATCAATATTTGATTAATAAATAGATACATACATGAATAAATATAATATATTATAAACAATTTATAAATTGTTAGTATGTTAGTTTTATTAAGTTTTATAACTATTTATAAGTACATCTATTAATTTACTTTTCAATTCATGTTTGCTTTGAAAATGTAACATATTTTTTTCTAGTTTGTTAAATGTGTATGGTATGTAATAATCTTTTTTTCTTGTACCATATGTATTGTTCCAACAGGGTAACTTAAATCTTTGTGATGATACTCTTAAACGCAAACTTTTGGGTTCATCATAAGTTTTACATGTATTTACGTAATAATTTTTAAGTATTATGATATAGTCTCTTAATTCAGTTATTTTTAGTATTTTATTATAAATAAAGATGTCATTTGTTTTTTCCCCTTCTTTCCCAAACAACACCTTAACTAATTTATTTTGTACTTTTTGCAGTCTCATTATTATATATTCAGAAGCAAAGCCATAAATTTCGATTCCATATCGCAGAATATTACCTATCCATGCTTCGTAGAGAATTTTTTATTTTTATTGCATAGGATGTGTTTTACGTTATATAATTTTGGTATCATCTGTCTAAGTTTTATGAACAATTTCATTACATGGTGTTTAAAATCCCATTTTGAGTCAATTTCTATTCCTAAATATTTTGAAGTATCCTTTAAATCAATTTTCCTACAACTTTTTGAGCAGTTTTGTTTGTTTAAACCATTTTTTATAAATTCGCATTGTTCACTGTGCGTTATTAAGTTGATTGCGTGTTTATTTTTCATTTTCGGAACTGTTATTTCTAATTGTACTGTTTTTTCCTCGCTTATATATAATTCATTTTCTATTAGCCATCCGTTGATCATATCGAAGTCTTTTTGTAGATTTTCATTCATTTCAGTATGGTTTGAATTTATGGATAACAATATTGTGTCATCTGCAAACATGAATAAAAGAGTTCTCTTAACATAATTATCTATATCATTTACATATATTAAGAATAATAATGGACCTAACACTGACCCTTGAGGTACTCCGTGTTTTATATCCTTTTTAGTGCTATATCCATTATTAATTTTTACTGTTGCTTTCCTGTGTGTCAAATAACTTTTAATTAGATTATATATTTTTCCTCGTAAACCAAGTCTTTCACATTTTTTCATTAAAATTTCCTGGTCAAAAGTATCGAATGCTTTTTGTAGGTCGATAAGTACTACTCCAATGTATTTTTTTTCATCTAATGCGTTTGTAATTATTTCATTTATTTGTATTAGTAAGTCCGTTGTACTTTGTTTTTTTTTTGTATCCATACTGTATTTTATTTAACAAATTAAATTTGTCTAAATATTCTGTTATTTTATTCGAAAAAAATCTTTCAATTATCTTATCTATTATAGATAATAACGAAATAGGTCTGTAATTATTTTTATCTCTTTTATCTCCTTTTTTAAAAATTGGTCTCAGCACTTGTATTTTTAGCTGTTCTGGCCATATTTCTTTTTCAATCATTCTATTTATTAATTTACATATAATACTGATGTGTTTTCTTCTGACTTTTTGAAATTTTCAGTATTGAACCCATCTATGCCTGTTGCCTTCGTGTTTTTTAAATCTCTAATTATTTGAATTATTTCCTTTAAAGAAGGGTTTTGTACAAAAAAAGTATTCTCATTCCATTTATTCATTTTTTGTTTAGTTTTTTTGTAAATTGTTTTGTAATGGTTTCCGGTTTTATAATTAATTAGTTTTTTTTTCAAATGTTTGTCCTAGTTGGGGTACTTGATTTATAAATTTATCATTAAATTCGTTTCTTAAATCTTGTATCTCTATTTCATTAAATGTTTCTGTTATGTCTTTATCGGCATTTGTTTTTTGTTGGCCATTTATTTCATCTATTACATCCCACATTGTTTTCCCATCATTGGAGTCTTCTAACTTTGTTTTATAATAATTCTGTTACATTCCTTAATTTTTTTTGAAATTTGATTCTTTAATTCTCGATATTTTAGTAGTAAGTCATTACTTACACCCTTTTCTTGTTTTTTTATTTCCCTCCATAAAAAGTTTTTTTTATTGATCATATGTAAGAGATCGTGGTTATCCAATTATTTCTTCGTATATTTTTATTTTTATTAGTTTTTTCTCTTTGGTCTATTCTTTCATTTGTGTTCTTATCATATATTTTTTTTATTATTGTTATGATCTTTGTACACATTGCATTAGGGCATTCGATCTTATCCAGAAGATTCCAGTTTTGAGTCTGCAATTCTGTTATTATGTTTTTGTTATTATGTATAGAATATTCCTTTTTTCTTCTTTGAGCGTATCTTCTTTACCACCTTTATTATTTTTTTGTGTTTCCCAAAGCCAACACGCCGTGAAATAATGATCTGCAATTTTTATATTAATGGTACCATTATTTTTCCTCCAACTATTTTGTCTTAATTTTACATATATATGATCAATACATGATTTTAATATTAATAATAATAATAATAATAATAATAAAATGTTAGGTACTGGAGCACACAGGTCTGAAAAAGACCCCAAAGAGTCGCTAAAATTCAGCCTAAAAAAGGGGGAGGGACATGGGGTAGCATTTAGGATGCACGAAATAAAAAAGAACAGGGCACTACAAGGTGACACAGCCAGAGGCCCAAGTCAATTTTTAAGTAAAGTAATAAATATAAAAGTGGGAACAAGAAGAAATAAATGTGTGGTATGTATAGAGCTACAGGCTCTATGTCAACTACTGTAAGTGAGTAAAAATAATGCCAAAGAGAGGTATTAAAAATTACAATAATAAAAAAATAAAATTGTAGCTCAAGTTTGGAAGCATGCAGTAATGTACTAAAAACCGTCGTTGATAAGTGACCAAATGGTTTCTTAGGGGAAAACGTGTAACAAGGATCAACAGAGTGGTAAGTGATTTAAAATAAATAATATAACATAATTATATAACAATAAAAAAAAATTTAACACAGCCAGACAAATAATCTGTTAAGTCCACAGCACGTAATTTGGCCTTGAAGGAGTTCAAAGAAACAGCAGTTACCAACTCGCCAGGCAGGTTGTTCCACACTCTAACAACACGATTAGAAAAGAAATATTTCCGGCAGTCACTATTAAAAGTTCCAACTACAAGCTTCCAAGCGTGGCCACGACTGCGTTTATCGACTCGAAGTTCAAAAAACCTACAATAGTCAAAATCAACAGCACCATGGAGTAAGGAGTAAGTTAAATATAGATCAGCCTTTAGACGGCGTAGTTCAAGAGAGTCTAATTTAGTTAATGTAAGCCGGTTGACATAAGAAATATTCCGGAGACCCAGTAGCGACTTGGTGAAATGCCACTGTACAGATTCTAAATGGTAACTATCGCCCATCAAATGTGGAGACCAAACTGGGCTTGCGTACTCAAGGATGGGTCTCACATATACCTTGAAGGCCCACACCAGTGTGTCCACATTTCCAGAGATGAATACCTTTTTAATCCAAGCTGCACGTTGGTTTGCCATCTAACTACATGGTCACAATGGGTCAGATCTGACGAGATCTGACGAAATCTTTCAGATCTGACGAGAACCATACACCAAGATTTTTAACTGTGTTTGTGTGGGGCAAAACTGAACCAGGGGAGAAAGAATAATCCCATTTAAAGCTGTGTCTGTGCATGGGCAATTGCCACATGCAAGACCAATTCAAAAGTTCATTTGTCGCCGATGATAAGCCAAAATAAGAAGCATCGTCAATGACCTGACTGCGTATCCCAATGTCATCTGCAAATTTACTTAAAGATGTATTAACAGAGTTGATTTTTAAAAAGAGGATAAAAAGGAGTGGTCCCAATACACTACCCTGTGGAACACCACTCAGGACTGTATTGACATCGGATTTGATACCACCAACAAGAACACATTGTGTTCTATCAGATAAGAAGTCAGTCAGCCAGGCAAGTAAACTACCATGAAAACAAAAAAAATCCAATTTTCCCAACAGTTTACTATGAACTACCGACTCGAAAGCCTTTGCGAAGTCTACAAAAATAACATCCACAGGTACACCATTGTCAACAGAGTATGTCCAATCGTCTAAAACGGACAACAATTGTAAACACGTAGACCTTCCAGGTACAAAGCCAAACTGTTCGTTTAAGAGAATATCATTTTCCAGAATAAAAGAAAGCATCTGTGTACGGACTATGCGTTCCTCGACTAGCTCGATTTAGCTCTACTCGAGCCCATTTGGCTTTCCGTCCTACCTATTTTCACATAAGTTGTCGTCACTCTGAACTAACGAAATGTACCAAAACATTTTCACGGTTTAGAAAATCATTAAAAAGAATTCCATGGTATTATTAAATCAGCCCCGTAGTAGCTAGATCTTGTCGTCACTCTATTATACATGTCGAAGATCAATTCCGTTCACCTATCAATAAACCAGGAGTGTTTTTCCATCTGTTATTATGCCTACGCGAGAGAAAGAAAGGCGTGATCGAACCGCTCGTCGGTCACGTGAATATGTGACGTCAGTGGGTGATTTATGGGCGCTCCGAAACGGACGGGGCTTTATCGACTTCCGCCAACGTCTGCTACGACCTTGACCCAGAAGAGAAGAGGCTGGCTCTCTTTAGTAGGGCGGGCGAAGAACCATTGATTTTCTGATCAACTTAGTGCTTCCTTTAGCACGCAACAACACCAAAGAAATCAACATCAGACAACGAAAACTCGCAAGGAGATGGCTCTTGCTTCCAACCATTTTTTTTTAGTAATGAATTAAAAGTTAGGTTGGTCTTTTTTCAGGAAAACACTGAAGAGGATTAGTATTGGAGAGGATTAGTACCTTCATTTGGGAGAACTCCAGTGTCAGCCAATGGCATTCGTTTATTACTTAAAACTTCTACCCAGCCACGACGTACGCAAGAAGGCAAAAATATAATCTATAATTGTTTAGGGACGTATCTTACAATTTTTCTTCGGCGATCTTTTAGCATATCCTTTTCACGTTTACAGTAGGCCCTATTTTTCTAGAAACTCTGATTGCAAGTAAATTATTGGTATACGATCACAATTCAGAGTAGGGTGTGCCTGTGCCCTCTCGAAAATTAAGCCCTGATTAAAATTCGGCCAAACGTGATTCGGCCAACCGGCCTAAAGTGAATGAAAGGGTGACATAGCAATTATCGAACGCAGGAATGTTATTTAAATATGTACGTGACTTAAAGGCTGACTGAGCGTGTTTAAAATGTCATTGCATTGTATATTGATTATTGTCTATTGTAAATTGTGCATTTTGTTTTCAATTTTTCTTTATAATTTTTTGGGTGATTATTAACTCACTGCCTCGTTCTATTACAAGTGCTAACCGTATTGTGGCCATTTGGAATTCTGTGCTGGTCTCGGCCTCATCCCTAATACGTAGTTTTAAGACATCAGGAGGAGGTAAATCTCTCTAAGTTCATGAAGTGTTTTAAAGCTTGTACTTGGGATGTTTCAATCTGCATTTTATTTATTTATTTTTTATGTTTTCATTGTATTTGTTTTCCTTGTTTCTTGATCACTTCTAATTTCGGAGAGTCAATAAGTGCAGGTTGCTCTCCCTTCTCTATCCAACACGGTTTCTTTGTTGTAAAAATGAAGTTATTATTATTATTATTGTAACATGACATTAGACTATTAGTGTCACGAACTGCTGGGCTGTGCTTGCCATCTGACTGGGCCCTACGCCCAAGGACAACAGTTCCAGAACTGTTCGATTTTTTTTTATCGTTGAGCACCATTAAACGCGTTTTTCGTAAGGCTTTGCAATTAAGAAGGACGTTCCAGTGCAACTCTTCGTTCCCCCAGTATTGCGCAGCTGTTCCAACGTGTGACGAATTTTAGCGCCCAGCACCGTGGATTTTTGTAGTACAAAATGTAGACACCTCATGTGAATTTTATAACATACATAACGATAACAATAATAAAACAGAAAGAAAATAACTACATTAAAAACAAGTAGCTCTAAAAAAGTTCGAATCGTGTGACGTCTGGAATTAATAGAAAGAGACACGTGAATAGAAATAATAAGGTATTTGGATGCCCATGTGATCCAGAATTATCTGTTATCTATATATATAATTACACAACTTCCGCAACTCAGCCATCGGCAGCAGCCATCAGCAGCGCAGCAGCTGCATACGATGCCATCTCCGCCATCTACCGAGGGGGGAGGGGAGCGAGACGACGCGGAATGAGCGAGCGAAGCGAGCGACTCCGCTAGTATCTAATAATATTGCATACGTACGATGTGCACGTGTTTATACCTATGCTCCTGCGGATCTAAGTATCCTACAATGAAGGAGTAGCACCAAATAAAAGATAATTAAATTGCGCTTCCATTAGGCCTATTTTCATTGCTGCAACTTGATTTTATGACCCTCAAATACGAGAAAAATTGCCCTAAAACTGCTCATGACGTCAAAGTTCGATCAGGAAAAGTTACTACTCAGGATAGCTTATCAGAAAGAACCATGATTGCAAAAAATAACCTAAACGAACGACACATTTTGCATCAAATTACATATAGATATTAAAATGGTTTTGCTTCAAATGACTAGATGCACGGAAAAATAAAACTAAGTTTTAAAAGGGTGTCAAACGTTCGCGTTTCTGAAGCACGGAGGTGGTGGATGGAGCGAGGAAAGCGAGCGATTTCAGCATAAACTTAACCTTTTCAGTGCACGTCTCTCTTTGCTCTCTCATCTTTCATTTAGCGCTACTACCACCTTCGTAGAGGCCTTATTTCCGGAGGAGTAGGCCTACAAACATGCAAAGAAACAAGCAGGCCGTATGTTTTGAATAATGTAGTGAAATGGATCGTTCGCCAATTCCTATTGCTGAGGAATAAGGTGAACGAACTGTAAACAACAAATTAGTTTAGTTTCGTGATGCTCTACGGATCAAAAAATTCCATGAAGCATGGATCGACGCCAATAGAGTGAGCGAAGCGAATGATATGGCTAGTATCATTTAAAACTTACGATGTGCGTGTATGTTTGCATTTATACTCCTCCAAACATATGGCTCCTACAATGATGAGAAAGCACCAAATGAAAGCTAACTGAATTTCACTTCCGTTAGGCCTATTTTCATTGCTGTAACTCTCAAATACGCGAAAACCTGCAAGAAATCACGTCAAAGTTCGATCAGGCAAACTAATCAGGCAAGCAAATCAGTCAAAGTTCAATCAGGCACACTTCCTGTTTAGGCATACAGAGCAGGAAGAAACTTGTTTGCAACAAATCTAAAAGGACGACATTTATGCATCATACTTACCGTGAGCAACACTACGTATACATCTAATATTGGCGTCAACTGGCTGGATGCACGGCCTGAATGTAGGTTTTACACATTCTTAGTTCTAAAGAACTGAGGTCCGTGGAATGAGCGAGCAAAGCGAGAGATTTCCACGTAAAGTAAACCTGTTCAACGCTTTTCTCTCTTTACTCTTTCAATATTTCATTTGACTCTTCATCGGGGCCTTCTTTACAGAAAAGTTAGCGTACAAACATGCAAACAAACAAACAAATCGTACATTTTGAATGATGTAGATGCAGCGTGCTGAGTAATTTAATGCACGATCTGCTAGCAGCAATTGTAATAATCTGTAGCCTACATCGATTTGGTGATGCTCTGGGGTTCGAAGAAATTACAGGATGCATGGATCGATGCCAATAGAGTGAGCGAAGCGAACGATATGGCTAGTCTAACTTTACGTGCAAGCCTTAACACAACGGTGTATGAAGTTAGGCAGGGCCCCTACACAAAAACTTCTTTTCCCCTCCCCTACCTAAGAAAATGATATTCTCCAAACGTGCAATATATGCCTAAGATCAGGTACCAGTCTTATAATTGGTTCAACCCAGAACCCATCCTGCAAATGTTCTAGTATATATTAACAAATTTGTACGTATTTGTAAAAATAGGACAATGCATTGCTTTCAAATGGCTCTTTTTAACCTTGAATAATTGCGTGTAGGTATGTAAAATAGGTCCAAGAATTAAGTCATCAATAAATATTCATCACTGAAACCAGCACGGCAAGTAAAACAAACGTGTAAAGGATCCTATAGACAATCCTAGCAAAATTGTCCCTCTCCGTCACGAGATAACCCTAAGGAATTTGATTTCATTTTTTTCTAACAAGAAAAACTTGTTTAAATTGCGTTAAAACTCAAAAATTCTTAAGGGAGAGTTCAATATGACGTCATTACAAAACTGGCAATTTCCCACTCTCCCCTGGTGATCAATCGTCATCAATTGTCTACACCTCCCCACCCCATTATTACGTCATTCTTAAATTTACTCCCGTCCTCCTTTCTGAAATCAATACAACACTGCGGAAGAAAAACTGAAGTTGGCACTATAATGGAATGCTTGGGGGGTGGGGGAGACTGAGTCAACACAATTATGTGGATATTTTAAATATCCGTAGAATTATTTCCACAAATTGGCTTAACACAGATCTAAAAGACTACTATAATCTTATTTAAATTCTTCCCGTCGCATAAAAGGAACAAATTACGAAGTAAGACTTAAATTTTTCCGTGTTTAAACTCGATGCTTATGTCACCAACTGGCGATCCCTTCTCCCTCGTCATTAAACGACTAAACGTCTTCAAGAGACAGAACCCTCCTCCTTTTTTGATGACGTAATACTTAATGAACGCTCCCTTAGGATTAGGAACGTAAAATATGACCAGCATTAAAGTAAACAAACATTTGTAACTGAGACTGGCCTTTAAAATATGCGTTTTTCCCCCACATTATAACGTTTTTAAGGGTCAAGGATACCTTAAATGGCGTACAAAATATAAGTGCGATTCAGCTAGATTTCGTAAAACGAATTTATATATGACGAAACCATAAAAAAAAACCTGTATGACTATTCGCAGGCCATGAATAAAGGTAGCTTTAAGATTCAAAATGTCAATCATTTTCGCTGCTTAGGGTGGCCGCATAACAAAATCGACAAAACGTTATTGCAAAACGAAACCTCGCGATACGTCGCATCTGGTAGAGAGACCCCCGTCCCACGAAACTAGAAGAGCTGAAGATGTCTCGCGACAACGTCGCATCCGGTGTGTGGCGTTAAGCTCATCCCTATGGTCTTGGATACGTCTGCAGAATCTGTGACAGGTTTCGACAAAATGTCCTGTCGTGAGACGTTTTGTCGATTTTGGTGCGCGCATATCATCGCACGTGTGTGCGTCTGTTTTTTTTTTAACTCGCTGTTGCGACGTACCTTACGCACACCATGGATGTCCATCTGTGAACAAAACACACACAAATGTCTCAATCCAACATTGGTTTGACTTGTGGAACCGTTAGGCCGCCCGCGCACTGAGCGACTTGGCCACGCGGCCAGGTTGCTGCAGCCAATGAAAATGATTAGTGCGTGGTTTTACATAAACGGTAAGCATTCTCATTGGCTGCAGCGACCTGGCAGCGCGGCCAAATCGCTCAGTGCGCGGGCGGCCTTAAGGTTGTTCGGCATTTGTTTATTTTGTCGCACGTTTGTATGCAAGATTAGCGATTCTCTATTTGCATTGGAATTGCAAGTCCGCAGCCAGCCATCTTGTAAGGAAAGGGGAGGAGAGACTTCGCGTCAATCAAGCCTCAAACAAGCGTCAATGAAGACTAACGTTCCTCAGAGGTCTTCGCCTTGAAAAAAAACCATAACGGGGGTGAGGGCATGTCGTCTGCAGAGAAGGGGTATTACATTGATTTTTTTATCAGCGTTTTATCGTAAACAACACGTGAACATCTCAGTTTAACGTCTTAAGTTGTACTTTCACCCGTTTCGTACAATACACATCGTTTTATGCAAAAGATATATTCCTTGTCACATCTGGTAGTGGTTCATTTGTATGCGATGTTAGGTTCCTCAGCTAACTTGCTGTCGGCATAACCTGTCACGTCTTATTACTGTCACAGAAAAAAGTAAAAGGAGCCACAAAGGGCGCTAAAGTGTATACACTTGCAGCCGTTGTAATAGAATAACTCTACGCCATGCTTCTATCTGTTTCTTAATCTCGTTCTTGCTAATGTTTTCAAATTTTCCGCATCCATCACACCAGCCCTCCAGTTTTATTACTTCCCTTGACATTGGCAAAGCTTCTGAGACGACCCTTATAAATAGTGTTGCTACGACCGTCTCATCCATGCTTGTCATTGGTTTAATACCATTCCTACCGTAATAGATAAAAGGGATGAAAACAGTTACTGTGTTGCAACTACCGGTGAATATTACGTCGTCTTTTGAGGTTCAGCACCAACGTTTTCAGGAAATGGTCTTTTCCCGTAGAAAACTATTGTTTGACATATATCTCGTCAGATTATGAGGAAAGATTAGTGTTGTTTCGTTATACATTACGTTCGAACAACAACGCTTAACATATGGTTATTGTCTTACGAATCGGTGAGTGGTGCCGCCATACCACAAAATATTAGCTTCCACGCAGTTCCAACTGCACTGCAGTGAAGCATTCCACTTTACGTTATGGGCAGATCAAGTGTGGACAGAAAGAAAGACCTGATTGCCATTCTTATTCATGGCGACCTGATAGCAAGGTCGCATTTTATCTCTTGCACCGCCTGTAGGACCACCACAAACCATCTTACAAGGGTTTATCACACGTGTGACAATCACGTCGGCCTACCCCACGGACTCCACCGCCCCCCCCCCCCACCCCAGACTCCTACACCGTTCAAAGTCTCCGTTTTCCCCATTCACACCTCTTATAATTTTCATGTTCTTTACAATCCATAGAAAACTGGCTAGCCAACACACCTAACAATTTAAGTTAGCTGCTGAATTAAGAAATTAACACGGCTGTTCGGGTGCTCATTAAACTTTAAGATGCAACATCCACACGACAACTTAAGATCCTACTACTTTATTTAGTCCATCGGGCGGCCCATTCAAAAATTCCACTTTAGTCCCAGGACTTCTACCACTCAGTACTCCTAATACTAGAGGATTATCCGTTAAAAACTAGGAAACAGGCTTTGGGCCTATTGTAGGCGGAGCGAACAGACCTTTATTTCAAATTTATATTTAGTGTTTATTTTAATGACTGTACCATATTTGTTAATGCTCCTTAAAAATCTATGAGAAATGCTCACTCAGCTGAGTTTGGGCTATTTGCCTTTTGGTGTGAAATACTGTTGTTATTTGCAGGCCTTTGTCTTATTTTAGCTTTATTATCAAATGGGCCAAAGCTATTTTATTTATAATTTATTAATATTATATTAATAGGCTTTCGTTTGCCTTCATCATTTAGTGTCTGTTTAGCTTCTTTCCACTTCTGACACTAAATTAATACAGATGCAAACCTGTTTACGTTGCCTTTTGGACTTATATGACAGACTGCCTGAGCACGGAATCGAACCCACGACCTTTGGAACCGGAAACCGAGGTCTCTTCCAAAGGTTGTGGGTTCGATTCCCCGCCCAGGCAGTCTGTCATATAAGTCCAAAAGGCAACGTAAATAGGTTTGCGTCTGTATTAAATTGACTCGAGCCTTCGGCTTGCAGTCCTGTGTTCCGACACTAAAGATGTGAGCCATCGCCCCCACCATCGCCGCCGATAAAAATAAAACGGCATGTTTGTCATGGCTGGTTGGGCTGCCGCCGCTAATAATTCTGACATTGTTTACAACAATAATTACTGCCGTGCAAAGTGCTTTCCATAGATTACAAAATGATAATAATAAAGCATTTAACTGTAAGCCAAACAATCATCTGAGCGATAGTTTTTAACAATAATTAAAAAATTTAGCAGGTTGGCAATGCTGCCGCTGGTCTAACACTAGTCTTGACAACGCCACCAACGAAAATATTGATGCGCACACCTCTATCACGCACGGCGACAGCGATCTTAAAACCTCATTATAATCCATCAGTAACGATCACAATATTGTAGGTCAAAAAGTGTTAGCTTTTAGGCCTAATATTTAGTCATAATTTTTATTTCGTAAGTAGCAGCTGCGTTTGAGATCAAGCCTATTCATTAATCCACCACGGTTTCGAGTCGACACGTTGCCATGGCAACGAGGAACATTTAAACTATTAGATGCAGACATGTTGTTTCGTGCAGTGTTTAAATACGTCGTCCGATGTATTGTTCGTTTTATATGTATATAGCTTCACTGTGATACGACGATTTCGGTTTCATATTTGGGATTCCCATCGCTAGTGTAAATACCAGTTTCGTTGCCATGCTGAAGGTAATCCCTCCAAGCATTCGTTTTTTCAAATGATGCTAAGGTGTATCGTACTGGAATCTTTTTGTTTTTTATGTTTGCGTTTCTTCCTGTAGTGGTTGAATGCCAGGGCCAATTCTTATTATTTCATTGAATTACGTCGAAAAAGGTAATCAGCTAGAAAGAAGAAACGAAAATTTAATTTTCCGTGTTTTTTTAAGTTCACTTGAGTACCACCAAGAAGGCGTATGCGTCGTCGGAATTCCTTAACTATTCACGATTCCAAATTTACACTGGTGAGAGTTAGAAATAAAATCAAAAATTTGTTATTTCTCCCGTAATAATTGTTCGATTTACGTCAAATTTTGGCTCAGCAATACTGGTTGGGGTATCAAGCGTTTTACCAAATTTCATTCTAACCGATCTTTCGTTTGGGCTCCACCAAGACTAAAAATTTGCAACCAACGGACCAACGGACCAACCAACCAACATTTTACAATTTGGTGTCCGTTATAGGCTACGCTTCTCTTGCTCGCTCCGCCAATGATTTTTAGTGCGTACCCATCCACGAAAATTCTGGGTATGAAAACCCAAACTGTATGGTCTGAAAACTTAAATTCATGCTAAACAACAAATTTTACTGTTTAGTATTTGGCTTTAACACCGTTGCCGAAATATGGACGCATCACTTGCCCGTTGTTAAAATATTTAACTTATTTATGTAAGTGAATCTGTAGAATAGCATAGAATAGAATAGAATGTATCGGCCAGTAAACTTTTTGAGTGGAAGGAACCACCACCGCGTCAGTTGTTTTTTGCAGCATAAGGGAGGAAACGTCGTGCAATGGGCGGGAAACAACCGGAGAAAAACACGTACTATAAATAAACATCCCATCACCGTGATCGAACTGCAGAAGCTACAGATGTACTGCCGGGACGCCTATCGAATCTCACGCCTCACTGCTCTCGGCTACCCGTACAGACCTCCATTTTACCGCGCACACGTCTAGTTTACGGCGTATAGCTCAATTTACGGTTTACTTGTCTTAAGATACGCTGATGGGTAAAAATCTGACTTAGGCCACCGGCGTCGAAGAATATTTTGATACGCACACCTTCGATGAATCTGTTTCCACCGCAGTACTCAGCAGTGCTTCCACTTTTCACTTGCAGAATTTCACTGAGTAAAGACATAATTTCCTTTTTTTTCCCCTGTACAAAAAAAAATCATTTTATTTTTACTTCTCTTATTTAATTCCCTTTCATTACTTCACTAATTTTTAATATTTCCTGATTTAAAAAAAAAAATGTAGGCCCGTTTTTACGGCAAAGGAACGCTACCTGTTGACTCAAATTGAAAATAAAATTCAAACGACTACTTATTAGAACTGCCAATCCTGCTAGAAGTGAAGGCGATTTCCTTCTTTATGCTACACGTTTATGGGAATTCGGGAAACGGGGCGCAAACACCAGCACTTTCTCTTTTCACTCGAAAACGAAACAAAACATTCAACAGAAGGAATGGGTGGGAAGGGGGGTGGGGTAAGGACGGACTAAGGTCTGCCATGCTAGACCTGGAATTTGAAATTTGCCACAAGAATTTGGCTTTGGGTAAGGGTTTAACATGTTAACACGCGTTTGTTGGGTAGAAGATTGTGGGCTTACGGAAATTTCGAGAAAGTGAGTCTGGGCCGGAGAAGATCGTCAGTTACTAGAGAAAATATCAACTGGCAAATAAGACACACAATTTCCCCATTTGTCACTGTTTTATATTTTTTCCCCTTTGAAGGAATTCTTTCCCCTACAAAGGGAAAAATTCCCTGTAAATGGAAGCATTGGTACTCAACGTATTCTTCCCCCCCCCCTCCCCCTCCGCATGGTGACTTTATTTTCCTGCAATATTAGGCACGAACTGTATCATAATTCTATCACAGATAGAGGTTTGGGAGAGATTTTCTTTCGTTAGATATTTTGAAAAGGTTTAATTTTGCAGGTTATGCAAATATCGACGAAATATCATCTTCGTAACCTTAAGCCTGAAAGCAATCTCGTAGCCTTCCTTAATACTTCTTTAAGGAAAATAGAAATAAAACATTATTCAAGCATGTAGCGAGAAGACAAGGCGCATCGATTTCATGCAGAATATACGGATGTGGTGTTGTAAAGACGATGCCCATAAGAAATATGCGGAGGTTCTAGAAACTTGTCTTCAAACTGAACTATCACAACGTTTGATGTTAAATAAGTAACAAGATTCGCTGTCGGGGGGGAAGATGGGGAGGGTGGGGGGGGGGGGTGCACACAATTTCTAAATGATACACAGTCGAAACAAGGCTTGTAGGCCATGTGCAATGTGATTCACAATGATCATAGGGAAGCGAGTGTAGAGCGTGTAGATGAAGATGGTCTGTTCTGAGAGATGCATAAATAATGATAAATAAAGGGTACATAAAGGTAGCAAAGTAGAAGACTGATACTTATATTTGACAGTAACAAGTCTGAAAGATCGGAAGTTCAATTCTCCACTCAGGAACTCAAGCAGTCTGACATCAAAACTGCACTATCACTAACGGAAAGTTTGCAGAATCTGACAACATCTAGCGCAATCTATACTACCTATCACTTGCTTGCATCAAGAGAAGGAATGCACAACGTTATTTCTTTTAGCGAACTAACAATCCACATGAGCCTCCACATTTTTGGACGAAAATTTAGTACGTCCTCGTGGACCTGAAAGCAAGCTATAAAGGTTCACGATATCACTGCCACTAGATGGCACCACGGTATTTTCGTGCGGTACTACTTTAAAGGCCGATTGCCACCAAATTAGCATTGCAGCATTTAGGCCTATCGAGTTCTCTATCGTAGGAAGCAAAGTAATGCACAGAGCAAAACTTTTAAACGCTACAAACAAGCCACGTGACTCCTTAGTTATTGATTAACAATTTGGTACACCCTCGTGCACATGGAAACCAGCTATAATGATTAACGATATTAGTGTCACTAGATGGCTCCACGGAAAAAAATAAATTCCCCTGGCGCCATCTAATGACACTAATATCGTTAATCATTATAGCTGGTTTCCAGGTGCACGAGGGCGTACCAAATTTTTACTCAATAATTAATGAGTCACGTGGCTTTTTTGTAGCGTTTAAAAGTTTTGCTTTGTGCATTCCTTTGCTTCCTACGAGAGAGAACTCAATAGGCCTAGATGCTGCAATGCTAATTTGGTGGCAACCGGCCTTTAACGTCCAAAAGGCAACGAAAATAGGTTTGCATCTATATTTATTTATTAGCACGGCCTGCAAGCAGTGATTCAGTTCGTTTGTGCACGGGAATATGCAGAAAAACTCGTAGGAGAAGGAGTTGTTGTTGCTGCCTAAGGGAACTGACGCCAAACCGGATTATCTGTCCCACTGTAGACGTCGAGAGGGACAAGTTAGCTGGAGATATCCAAAGAGTATGCCCAGGATCTTTGACATACCACAATAGGCATGAGCACGAGACACGCCAGGGTCCTTCTGGTGCCGAAAATGCAAAAAGGAGGTTTCCTTTGGTTTGGCTTATTACGACAATTAACCTTAAAGGTCATCAGCCCCACAAAGGTAACTACACCCACTACACACAAGAAATACAGGGATAAATAAATATAATCTAAAACCAAAGGCGACCCAACTGACAACAGAAACTGTACACTGCCAAAGCCACCTACAGTAAAGGCCGTATCAGATCAGACCAAAAAGGGCGTTAAAATCAACCATTAACATAGAAGCAAGCACAAGTTCGCTAAGTGCTGCCATTTCTGCACGAAGCTGCGAAATTTCAAAGTAATACACGAGGGTTCTGAATTCTGCCATCCGATGGCACCACTTAGCAAACTTGTCGCGTTGGTATTTGTGTTGCCTTTTAACGGACCATTGTGGAAGGCAAAGCTGATACGGCCTTTACTGTAGGTGGCTTTGACACTGCACGTAAGCCTTAAAATTCTTTGTGATTCAACATGGATTTCAGGGCTGTAGACCCACACAGACGCAAGCAAGCGGCGATGTGCCCCACTAATATGGGAGGGAGAACCTCAATAAGAAATGATTCACATCCTCCAATGCCTCACCGCACAGTCATCCTGGGGGACAGACGGGTGTAACAAATTGCGACCGGTGCAACGAATAGCATTACCCGTGTAAAATATCTATCGCGCCGTTCCAAAAGCTCTATTGTAAAACATCTCGTAAAAAATATTAAGAGAAGTTGTTAGAAAGGTTATTCGTCTTTGGATTTTCGTGCATGAACGGTGATGGGGCATTCGTAAAGCAACAATGCATAAACAATATTTGCTTACACGACGTCCCAGGAATTATACCTAGGCCGATATATGGTAAACTGCGTTTACCGGACAAGCAGATTCACGGTTTAAGGACTAGCCAGCTGTGATATCTTCCGATTTGAGATTATGGGATTGCAGCCACCATTAAGCCTGAACATAGTGCGCAAATTCAGTCGCAGTACCCTTAGTCCGAAGAATATGGTAAAACACGAATGGCTATAGTTAACCTGCGCTACTGTTTGCAAAATGTATCCTAGCATAGGCAAAAGTTTGAACTAATTTTCCAACAGCTGTTCGATTTTATAAATTGATGTTTCCATCGTTTTTACGATATACAGCGTTTTCACATTTGTGTTAACCTGCCTTTAATATATGCGATGGTGTGCACCATAAGCGCCGCCATGTTGCTTCTGTTTTTTTTTTAATTGTTGTTTTAATCTGAAATTGCTGTTACGCTCTTTATAGGGCGTTAAAATGATTTTGTAAATCAAATAAATAAATAAATTGTAGAATTGGCCTCTCATGAATCGTATTCAGACGAGAACAGGAAGTTTGGTGGCGCCATGTTGGCCTTACGGGCATCGGCCAAGCGCCAGAAGGAGTGCAGATTGCGAAGGTTGGGAATGAGTTGTTTGTAATACAGTTGCGACCTCCTGGTTCTACTGCTAAAATATTTTGATGGGTCAATTTCTCATTTCCAACATCAATGCTCCGAACAAGAAAAATTTGTTAGTAGAAGTTGTCTGAAGGCTACACGTTGTTGAGTTTTCGCTGCTTGAACGGTGATTGGGTACTTCGGAATCGAGCAACAATGCTTAGACAATGAAAAGCTTGGTGAAGGGGATCAGTTGTACAATAGCTAACTGCGACATTCTAAGATGGCTGTCAATATAGCACCATTTGTGGATACAGATCGAGGATGTGGCTATTTATTTGTAGTGTTTAAATACAGTTCGTAATTGTAAGACCGTAGTTAACCATCCATTAGTATAAATTGCCTTGGATGAAGTTTCAGTTGGTGCAACTTAAGAGATGAAAAGCATTATTATTGGAGAAAATGGAATAAGTAGTTGTTATTGGCATACTTTTGCAACAATGGTCCCTCTATACGTGATTTATTGTGATAGTTTTGTTCTTCCGCGACTTAGCCGAGGCGTAAGCCGAGGCGTTAAGAGCCGAGGAAGCAAAACTATCACAATAAATCACGTAAAGAGGGACCATTTTATCACCATTATCACCATACTTTTTTCCGTTTGTAGGATGGATTCGAGTTGTTTCATATCATTTTTCTTGGTTCAACAATTCCTGGCGTTCAACAATCGTTGGCCGCTACAATGTTATTACAATAATAACCACGAGACTACGCTGGCGCGTTTCTTTGTCAAACCATTCTTCCGTGTTCTCAATATGGAGCCTGACTTGGGAGTTTTCAAATTAATCGATTTCTATAATGATGACGTCGAGGATAATGCTGCAGGTAATGTGGACATTAATTAATGCTGCAGGTAATGTGGTAATGTGGGGGAGGGGGGGGCTAGCTTTACTCTTATTTTGTGCATTAAGTAAATATTTACGTGAACATTTTTAGCACAGCGAGTGTGATATTTTGAGTTCAAATTATCAAATTTTCCGTTAGGTTCTTGAAAATGTTGGTTGCCAAAATGAAAAACTAATGTAGAATCGTGTTAGCGTTTACACAAAACAAGCCCGTTATTTTATGAAGCCGTTCGGTATTGTTCTTTGTTCTTCTCTTTGAAATTATTTTTGTCAAAACTTGGCAGCGAAAGTCCTGTTGGCCTTCTCTCTGCCTACATGATAAAACTTTTAGGTTGGCGTTATTGTTCATTGTTATAAGTGTAGCAATAAGTTACTTATTCTGACACTTATAACAATATGAACGCTGACAGGATAGCATAGAAACTGTAAAAGTGTACCAATAAGTGACACTTACAACAATACTGTATCCGATTTATTGCCGAGTTTTATAACAATGAAAACGAAAAAAGTATGGTGATAATACATTTGATAAGGCTTCTTATGACAAATATGTTCTACCATGAGTCTATGAAAATGATGAGTTTTCAACTCTATCAGATTCAGTTTACTCTAGCCTGTGATCAAAAACCCCATACTGTATGGATGCGACACCTGTTGCCAGATCCCTGAAATAAATTTCATTCGTCTCGAAAACCGAAACCGAAATCGAAACTTTGATCGCGCGAGCAACTCTTAATCCGGAAACACAGTTAAGTGCGGAGCTGTTTCCTTCCTTGACTGAAGCTCGCCCTTGTATCCGACACTTGAATTAGATGTTTCTACCCAAGGCCCGCTGAGATAGTAGCTGCGCAGCGCTGCTGATTAATTGCTAAGCCAAACTACAAAAAAAAAATTGTTTCTGTTTATAATTACGACTTTTTTTCTTCTGTGCGAACATGTATCTTCCTTGAGCATATTCTGTAGCCAAATTCAATCTGTGATTGGCGAGAAGTAATTATGTCTTTGAAAATGGGAACAATGTGAACGATTTAAGACCTTCTCGATGGGGGGGGGCTCATAAAGTTGTCAGGTGCCGTCAAGAGGGGGGGGGTCAACAGCACACTGATCAACTGGAAGAAAAAGTAATTTTTGGACCTCAAAAATGGCACTTTCAGAATCAAAATTTCTAAAAACACCTCAGCTTCTGGGACCCCCACGATGTGAATGTTGCAAGGTTTTGACGCTATTATTACCGTTTCTGCAAGTCTAGTTTTTACAAAAGATTTTCTAGAAAAGCCTTGGCACCTGGTTTCTTGGCTTCTTCGGCCTTTTAGGTGCTGACTATGTTGCGGATGTGGGCATTCAAACGTGTTCAGTGTTAAGTGTGTTCAACATACTTATTGTATGAATTTCGACAGGAGATGGGTGTAAGGAACATTTTATAGAACATTTTTAAACCAACATGTCTTTTCGTTAAAAACGAGACACGTTTCCTTACAACTAACGGTAGCTGTCGGTTTGGAGAGCTTCTTACTTATTTTGGCTACAACACTAATCTTGGCTGCAGGAATCATCTGCAGGCGGTCTCAATGGATATACGAAAAGCGCACATTTTTCGCGGGGGGAGGGGGGGGGACGCGTAGCGTTTTTTTTTTAACGTTCCGAAATCTATTCGTTTAGGGACTTCCCTGGTTAGGGGCGGGATAATTGCTTAATATTTGCATAAATAAAAAATCTGGACAATCCTCTAAACGGAATATCATATAATGGAAAATCACCTAAACGGAAAATCGTATTTTTCATTACACGAAGTTCGTGTTAGACGATTTTCCGTTATACTGTATACGTTCTTCCAGTTAGACGATTACCGCTTAAGGCCCATGTGATTCCGGCAGATGATAAGGGCGCCCGCCTATGGGCCCATGAAGGGATTGGAAAGGGTAGGGGCAAATGAAATCTTGTATAAGATTTTATAAAAAAATTTATAAAAAAATTGAAATTAAAAAGTACACATATTTGTATACTCGCCGTGTGAAAAATGTTAAAGTAGTAGTCGCGTGTATGACAGCAGTAATATTCGGGAGGGGGGGGGACAAACGCAAACATCAGGTCAAAAATTAAAAAGTGGGGGGGAGGCGGTCCAGAGATACAGCTCGCCAAGAAAATATTTACTATTTACAGCTCGCGTGCTTCCCAGCATTTTTTTTTCGTTATCTTGTGGCTCAGGTTATTGATGGCATGGCAATGGTATGATGGTTTGCAGCAGTTCGACTGACGACGTATTTGTTCAATGGGTCACTGTAGGCGCCCACAGACTTTCAAATGGGGGAGGGGGAGCATCCTTCGGAAAGAAGACCAATGATCATTAAAAGTACACAAAGAGCAACATTTTCAGTTACGTGCAGGCACCATTCCCAGTGTAGGCACCATTCCCAATGTATTCCAAAAAAAGGTCTAAAACAACAGTTTTCCCAAATTTAAAAATAATAACTTTAAATGGCCAGGCGATATTGAACGAACTGGGGATCCAGGAATCAGTATTTTAATCCTTAAACAGCCTTTATCTGTATTTACCGAAAGGGCATCCAAAAGTACGGGCCAGGGGAGGGGGGGGGGGGCAGTGACTCAAGTGCCCGAATGTGTCCATTTCTTGTCACTTGCGACCTGGTTCAACAAAACATCTACTTCTGCATCTATCTTCTGAATGTGGTCCTTGTTGATTCATTGCTGGCGACGTACTCATAGGTCACATGCCACGTAGGTGCCGACACACTTTCAAACTAGGGAGCGGTGGAGGGAGAAACATCCATCGAAAAGAAGGGCAAAGATCACTAAAAAAGGTGCAAGCACCATCCCCCCCCCC
>JAHWFP010196974.1:0-12139 GCA_023313725.1 Lithobius niger
CCCTCCCGAAATTGGGTACATCCATGAACGACATGATGGACGACAGATGGTGCCTTTTAAGATTTTCCATTTGAGAACTTCCCTCTTTAAATTTTTCCCTTTTCTATGCCTGTTTGGAAAACAAAAACTTAATTGAAAGTTAGTAAAATAATTGTGAAATCTACTGAAATGTAAAAAATGTGCTTTCTAGTAACCATGTAGGCGTAGTATTTCGACACAGTTTCCGCCATAACAAAAAAAAACACCATCCACTATTAACAGTGGGGAAAGCTATTTTACACTGTAACATCTGTTTGGAAGAAAAGTGGAAAACGTAATATACAGTCTTAACAAAAATCCGGTACGAAAAAATTGTTCAGTTTCAGAATGACGTAAAAAAAATTACACAAGTTTTTCAAATTCTGTTTATTACAAACATTTTGTATTAAACGTTAATTCATAAAACAAGTGATTTCTTTTTTTTTAGTTTTTACAATCGGTATGAGGAAAAATCAAGAATTCTATAAAAATTTACAAACATGTATAAGGAGGGGGAAGGGGTTCAGATTTTGTGACACAGACAAAATATTGCCATCACTAATATTGAATGTAGCCATCTAAACATCAAACGCTTCAGCTTCAACAACATCCTCGCCACGTAATATAGCCTCAACCGCTGTTGTTTTTAAGAATTTGCAGCGATCACATGATTCTGCAGATAACGGGCTAAGAACATCAGGTTTCAATTTGAACCTAGATTCGATTTTTGAATGGTTTGGTAGAGTGTTTAGGAGTTGTTGTGCAAGGTTTCGTCTATTTTCTTTTTCACGAGTATCCAGGGTGTACCACATCGAAATGGAACAACGACGCCCTCTCATGATAGCTTTTACACCATGTGCGTTTTCTGCACCAGATGAGAAACCAACCAACCGACCACATTTTGGATTTACTTGAGCCTGAAAAATAAAAAAATCAGAGTTAAAATCTTAAAAGCCTTGAAAGTTTAGGTGTAGGTAACCTCTATACTCTATAGTTACTTGACATGAATACAATGTAGTGTTCCGCCTAGGTAATTCCAAGCAGGAGTTACTTGTTACTATACTCTTTATAGGTTTCGGCATAGTGAGACAAAGATAGTAATTTGGGGAATTTATTGGGCGATTGTTAGCAGGGGCACGCTGACAGGCCGCACCCAAGAGTGCAGTCACGCCAGAGATGCCCAATCATGCAGTAAGGGAGGACCTGGAAATTTCTCGAAGTTGGCTCATCATTAAGTAGTTACCTAATGTTAGCCATGACGTAACGTTATCTTCCAGAATACCTAGCGAGCGTGTGGAAGCGCATGGGTGGCATTAATATGTCGAGTGTAGATTATCTACTTAGGGAGGGGAGAGCCTCACCCTACGCTTCATCTTAAGACTATTGTAAACATTGACTTCAGATCAACTTTGGATATCATTATGAACGGTAATAATACAGCTTATTATTCGAATTTATTTAAGCCACTGAAGTTAATAGTATTCTTACAAACCACCCTTCTAGATCAAAACAGGAGCAATGGGCAATCAAATAATTTCACTAGAGTTAGTATTTATTCAATACTGTTGCAACAATTAATTTGCATGCCAAAATAGAACTTTTTTAAATGTTAGTAGCTTAAACTTAATCTAGCAATTATTGGCCACAGAATCCAGTGTAGATATCTTATTCTTAGTTATTGAATTTTCAACAACCATCTCTAACTTTTTCTGTATTGCACCCTTCTCAGTATTAGGTCATTAAATCAGCCTCCATAAATATTTATTTATTTATTTTATTTATTTATTAAATAATTGCAGCGCCCACAGGAGCATTTAGCAATATCCAAATAACTCCCAAAAAACACTATAAAAAGGGAAAACAATCAATTTCAAACAATACAAAGTAGTGTGGTTACATTGTAACAATTTTTGACAAGACTTCAATTTACTAGCGAAGACAATAGAATTTCTAGAGGTAACAAAGTCATTAATTAATGGATTCCGCTCAATAATAGTGCGAGGGAAAAAGGATGCCGCAAGCACATTTTTTTTACATTGGTACCTTTTAACCTTTTTACAGTAGTCGTGCCGACTAACAAAATCAGGGCGAATACAGAAATCATCAGGGTGGGTAAGGGTGATTTCCGCGATAGGCTCCAGCAGTCCTGTCAGGAGATAGCCTTTGAAGTGCCCTGCGTCTTGAGGCTTGGGATAATGCCAGTTGCCCCTTGGCTTGTCCCAGGTGGCAGTTTCATTTTTGCTCTGGCGTCCCTCCCGAAGGGTTCCACTCTACCAGCAAGGTACTTACAGGAGTTCCGGCGGCTGAGTTCTCAGTACGCCGGTTATCAGCGCCTGTTTACTGAGGGGTCGAAGTCCGACGTTGGCGTGGCGTGTGCTTGTGTGTGTAAGGGTGTAACGGTTGCCCATCGCCTTCCATCAGGCTATTCTGTGTTCTCTGCAGAGCTTTTGGCTCTTGGTTTGGCGGTGGAATGGATCCTTGACCTTCAGGGCACGCATTTCATTGTCTTTAGTGATTCCATGAGTGCCCTGGAGTCCTTGGCGAATTACAATCCTCGGAACCCCTTGACACAACGTGTCCAAGCTTTGCTTTCCCGCTTGCCTGGCCAGCGGAAAACCGTGCTTTTCTGCTGGATCCCGGGCCATGTTGGGATAGCAGGGAATGAACAAGCTGATTCTGCTGCGAAAGGGGCCCTTTCTGGCCCTCTCGGTAGGAATCTCAGCCTTGTTCCCTCAGATGCCTTTCCAACTCTGCGTCTGAGGTTACACGCTTTTTGGCAAACCTTGTAGGACAGACAGGACGGTAATAAGTTACGGGCCATTAAAGGCACTGTCGAGGAGTGGCACTCGGCGTGTCGCCGCAGTCGCCGTGAGGAGGTTGTGTTGGCCCGTTTGCGAATTGGTCACACCCGACTTACTCACTGTTTCCTTTTGCGGGGGGTTGACACTCCTGAATGTTCTTGGTGTCGACGGCCACTTACGGTCCGGCACTTACTTGTTGATTGTCGCCATCTTGATGGTGTTTGTCGTCGGTTCCATCTTCCGCATGACATTGGGCGTCAATTGGGCGATAAGTCTGTCCTCCTGTCCGGTGTTTTTCAATTCTTGCAGGAGGTACAGATGTATGACAAGATTTAGATTAGGGGTTTGAATAACATCTCTGTAATGTGTGGTGCAGTGGCAACCCGGACCACTGCACTGTGACTGAGGTTGGCGCTAATGACCAAGTTGTCAACGCGCCATTAAGCCTCAATCCCCCCCCCCTCATCAGGGTCTAGCAGAGTACAACCATGCACAATGCGAAAAAAAAAGAGTCAGTCTATGGTCACGCCTCCTATCCGCCATCAACTGCCATCTCATGTCATTGCATATACTAGTGGCACAGCTATCCTTATTGAATGTTCCGCTCACTATCCAAGCGGCCCTGCACATTTCCCTCTCTAAACAATCCGTAAGGTTTTTCGTATGTGGGTCCCAAACTGCACTACCATAACCCAGTTTTGATCTAGTCACTGCATCGTAAACTACTTCACGAACCTAGGGTGTAGCGTCCTTCAAGATCTTTCGGAAAAATCTAATTTCTTTGTTTGCTTTTGCACACAGGCTACCAACATGATTCACCCAACTTAATTTATTATCGATAGTAATGCCCAAACAAGACATGCTAGTAACAGGCTGGAGGGCAATACCATTCTGTTGAAAAACGTGTAAACAGGAAAAAGCACAATTTTTTGTACGAGATGTGCATGAATTTACATATTAAGGTGTTTAGTTTCATTTGCCAAGTTTGGCACCAACTACTAATACTTGTCAAGTCAGTTTGCAGCATTTGTTCATCCGCTTCCTCCTTGATAACACGGTAGATGTAGTTATCATCAGCGAACAATTTGTGTTTACACAAAAGAAGATCTGTTAAGTCATTTATATACAGAAGAAAAAGTATAGGTCCACTAACAGATCCTTGTGGAACGCCAGAATCAACAACCACAATGTCAGATTTGCTTCCATCCACCATAAAATACTGTTTTCTATTCCTTAAAAAACAGCTAAACCAAGAAATGATTTCCTGGGAGATACCATATGCCCTCAATTTGGTGAGTAGCAAATTATGTGGTAGTGTCAAAGGCTTTAGCAAAGTCTAGAGACATCACATCAACAGAAAAATCATCATCAAGTCCAGTCGCAATGTCATGAACCATGGCAAGTAATAAAAGTTCACAACATGAGCCCTTTCTGAAGCCAAATTGATCCTTGGAAGGAATCTTCTCATAGTCTAAAAACTTAACCATCTCACTAACAATGATGTGTTCTAACATCTTGCAGCAAACAGAAGTGAGGGCGACAGGCCTATAGTTTTTAACTTCATCACGCCTACCAGCTTTGAATAAAGGCACAACCGCAGACAATAACCAATCGTTTGGTATTTGACCAAGGTGTAAAGATTTAACAAAGATATAAACTAACAATTTTGTACTAATGTCTATGGTGTTCTTGAGAGCTGTTGCCACAATGCCGTCAGGACCACACGCCTTTACTTCTTTGAGGGAGGTAATCTAGCGACTTACCCCAGCAGGACTTATAATAATTTCATCCATTTCATTTTCACTACGCTGAGCTAATTGTGGAGTATCTTCAAGATGAAGAGATTTTGTAAACACAGATTTAAAATATGAATTTAGCATGTTAGCTCTAGCTTTATTATTTGTAATACACTCACCATCCTGAGAGAGACTTGAAACACCGCAAACTTTAGGATTTATACCCTTAACATAGGACCAAAAACGTTTGGGATTTGAAGCAAAGTCATCCCCAAGTTTCGCCAAAAAAATTCAGTTTGTTGGTTCGAATTTCATGTCTGATTTCGGCTCTCAAGGCTTTTAATTCAACTTCTATGGATTGCGTAGGGAAAAGCATAGCTCTTTTATACACCCGTCTTACCCTCCTAATCTTCCGTCCTAATTCAAAGTCCATCCATGGTTTATCATTGCGTGGAGAGAAAAAACAAGTAGGAGTAAACTCCTCAACCGCATCATTCAGTTTGGTTTTAAAATACTCCCAATTTTCATCGATGGAGTGTGCATTGGCAGAGAGCATGAAAAAAGTGTAGCAGTTTTCTAGCTTCTTGCTTACTTTATTCCAATCGTTTTTTTTGTAAAGCAAACGCCTTACCCTAAGGCTTAAGCTCATTTACAAAAGGAAATTTAATCTTCACAGCCTTGTGGTCTGAAAATCCTTCCTCTACATCAACGTCGAGAACTCCTTCCAGGGAGGTAAAAACCAAGTCAAGACAATTTGAAACAACCTGCTCAAGGCCAAAAAGATCCATAAGCGTCTGCAGCTTTTCAGGCTTGATGTCAGATGCAGTGTCCCTCCAATATTGGTCGTGCCACTTCAGATCGGGAAGATTTAGGTCACCTCCAATCACAATGTTTTTGGCCTTTTCGGGAACAATTTTCCTAACTTGCGCACAAAATTTATTTATAGTATCTTCATCATTGCTGGCTGGGCTGTAAACACAACCGAGCCAAAGTGGCTCTTTTTTCCGAAGATGACCTTGCACCAGCAAGATTCAATGTCATCATCTGTAGCGACTTCATGCGAATCAAAAGTGTGTTTCACTGCAATTAAAACACCACCTTGACGATCTCGTCGGTAGATTACGTAGTTTGTTGGCATCCAACAGTAGATGTTGTCCTCAGGATCAAGCCAAGTCTCAGTGACGAGAATAAAGTCAGGATTGTGAGGACTTATCATTTCCTCCAGCTTATCTTCCTTGTTTCGTACGCTGCGAAAGTTTGCAAGGATGAGGCTCAAACGCTCTCCTCCTGTTTGTTCCGTGAGTCTTTTTTCTTGCTACAATTTTGTTGTTCCGTAGGACCAGATCCTTTTCTCCTTTCTCCCTCCTCTCTTGCATTTGACGAAGCAAGTTTTTTATTTCTTCACTTTCCTCTCTCGTTCGGTCAGGAGATATGGCGACCTGTTTCGTACACCCGGGCAAAACAAAGTTTTTACATTTAAATATGTGTCCATCTACGAAATTCTCAACAACCATCTCTAAACTTTTCTGTATTTCATCCTTCTCAGTATTAGGTCATTAAATCTGTCTCCAATGCTCCGACTCCACTTAACGAAATTCTCAAAAACTATCTCTGACTTTTGCTGTATTGCACCCACTCTCACTATTAGGTAATTAAAGCCATTTCCATGGAGGTTGCAAACTCTGACTACATGGAGGTGTATCACGGATTTCTTTCCCAATGCATATGGGATCTTTAAGAATGACTGGATTCCCCTTAATGATTGTTACTGTGGGTGCCTTCTAAAACTGACGTAAATTAATTGTGTAACGACTGATCAAGCTGTCACGTATATTCACATTCGCACGATAAATTTCGCATCACATATCCCTTTATATTACTTGATCTCAAATAATTGTTCCTTGTACACACAGCACCAAATTAAGCTTCAAGCCAGAAACCAATGTCAGCGAACAAACCAAGCTCTCCAAGGTAGGTTAATGAGGGCAAATGGAAAAATAGGGTTAAACACAGTAAACGACGCAACTATCAATTACTTGCAGGACGGAAATCTTGATAAAATGGATTGTGTTGAAGAAAGGACCAATAAATTGAGTAGAGGCGGAGAAAGTCCTGATAAATTGGATAGGGAGTGATAACAGGCCTGATAAATTGGATAGGGGGCGATAACAGGGCTGATAATTCGGAAGGTGGTGAAAAAAGGGTTGATAAATCTCATTATATGAGACTGAACTCCTGGCACGTGAAGGTGGTGAAAAAAGTGAAAGTTTGTATGTGTCAGCCTTACGATGCAGACTTAGTAATGACTAAGTTACACAATTATACAACTATTTATTACCTTGATGGACGTCCCATTTGAAACGAAGACGAATTCTCCACCTTCAAAATCGTTATTCAAATATAAAATAGCACTGTAAAAAAAAGTTAAAAGTTTACATCATTAATAGGAAAAAGATGAATTTTGTGGTCCGAATAACAGTGCGAACGACTAGTGTAGCGTGGGAATATTTTAACGGAAAAATTTGAAAATATTTCTGAAAATATTGCTAAGCTTTCCGTGTGAAAGCAAAATGGAAAACTGTCATTTCTGCGGAAATATATAAATGCCTATATTTTGTTATTTATAAAAAAAATGTATTTGCATCAAGTTCCACTGCAACATGTATGTATTCTGACAGCAGCATCGTAATATAACAGTATTGAAGAGGATGCAGTGTCGGAGTATGGGTAAGTGTTCAAATGGAAAAGTTATAATAATGAAAATTTGGCCTCATATAAACATGCTGAAGAATTCCGATACGTAACTCAAGTTCAGCATCTGAATAACAAAATCTGTGTTTATCAAATATTAGTGTTTTCAGTACGGCTGTTGTTAGTACACAGGTTAGAGTTAGTCTCAAAACCATCTCGCACGAAAGAAAAAAAAATAAAATGAATATGTTTGCAACATTTGCATACGTTTGAACTAATGTTTCAAAACAGAGCCATAACAGAAAGCCAACATGGATGTATGTACCTTGAATTGATTTGTCTTATTATATATCATTAGATACCTGTTTTGTTGCATTACCTTCTTATAAGCTATGATAGCAAACTCATTAGGTCATGTGAAAATATATACAATAGCGTTATACTCCAATTTTCCCTATTTTTCCAAAGTATTTTTTTATATTTTAACACTAGTAACGACTAAAATTCTTTGTGAAGAGGTGGCAAAGGCGTGTGTACAACGCGGCCCAGGAGGTCCGGGGGGGGGGGAGATGAGGCTTAACGGCGCGTTGACAGCTTGGTCATTAGTGCCAACCTCAGTCACAGTGCAGTGGTCCGGGTTGCCACTGCACCACACATTACAGAGATATTATTCAAACCCCTAATCTAAATCTTGTCATACATCTGTACCTCCTGCAAAAATTGAAAAACACCGGACAGAAGGACAGACTTATCGCCCAATTGACGCACAATGTCATGCGGAAGATGGAAACGACGACGAAAACCATCAAGATGGCAACAATCAACAAGGAAGTGCCGGACCGTAAGTGGCCGCCGACACCAATAACATTCAGGAGGGTCAACCCCCCGCAAAAGGAAACAGTGAGTAAATCGAGTGTGACCAATGCGCAAACGGGCCAACACCACCTCCTCACGGCGACTGCGGAGGTCCGGGGAAGACCTGTAAGATTTCAGGGGGTTCCCACGAGTCCATTAATAAAGGGCTCCAAGTTGAAATTTCATCAGTAATAAACACATAAATAACAGTTAATTGTTTCAGCAAATAATTTTCTGATAATTTTTCCATTCCATGATAATTTTTTTTAACAGTTATCACGAAGGTCACAGGGCTGACTCCAAATGAACTCCCAAAAATAACTTTGCAGGAGTTCCGAAAAAGTCAATTCACAAAAAATCACGCACATTTCCAAAAACTAGATATTTACTCCTATGTCCAGCAAATTTTCGACAACTAACTGTTGTCACCATCAGGCCTTTAAGGTTGATTTAGTCCCTGATCACATCTTGCTTCAACGTGGTTTACAAGTTAGTGCCGTTTTCGAACTCGCCGGTAATCGTGGCATACTACTTTTTTCGGGCCGTTGCACTTCTGCCTTCTGCTCGCTTATTTCCCATCGCCTACTCAATTCTCTTTCCAGTTCACCGTTAACCAGGTGACTCACGTTAGGATTTGATGGTCCTTGAATGTTCGACGAAGTTTTGCAGGAGTTTTATTTTGGAGTCAGCACAGTGATTTTCGTGTTAACGTTAATATCCCTACACGCTAGAGAGATATTTTAACTTTTTAACAGGCTTCATGTAACAATTTGGGCATCATCTCTACCTTCTAAAACCCTCTAAAACCCAGTAATACCATATTAACTGAAATGTTTTAGCTTGGCCCTAAATTGATGGAATTTTTCACTTTCTATGAAAAGCATGAAATGTGATAAGGAGGCACATGAAAGGTAATTGGAAAAAAGTAGCTATGGTAGCAAGTTCAAAACCCCACTCAGGGGGTAGGGAGGGGTGATTTACACCCAAAAATGTTTTTTTTTTTGCTGTAATAATATGCGCAATGTGAAGCAAAACCGTTCACCACAATGGACAGGAACATGCATGTTTCACGCAAAAGCCGAACTTAAACCTCAATATCGTATTTAAAATATATCACCCTTAAATTGTACGAACGTTCCTGTTTTCAGTCGGTTGTTATAGTCACTTTTTTGTTCAAAGTGTTCTTGCGAGCTTGAAATGGACTTGCTAAATATTTTCTGAAAGGTGTGGGATCTATTATTTTCATCAATCCTAACCGAAATTGTTTAACTTCTTTAGGCAGCATCCTATGCCTATTTAAAGGGGAAGAGGTAGTGGTGTAGCGGCAAAAGTGTTGGTGATTTTCAAATTCAATGTGCTTTTGTGAGCCCTCTATAGCAGACTGAAATGCCTAAGATTTTCTGAAAGTTGGGGATCTATTATAACCTTAAATCCTAACGAAATTATGTAGCTTTGATACAAATACAAATATGAGCTTTACAATTGCACTATGAAATTGAAACTAGCCTACACCAATTACATCTACACCTTTAAACGGACATAGGACAGTCCCTAAGCTAAACAATTTCGGTTAGGATCGATGGACGAATAGCTCCCCACCTTTCAGCATGTGATGTTGCGATCCTATGGCCTCTATACCTGTGAAGAATGGTGTTGGCGGTAACTTACAGGATATCACATTACCACACGGTAAGTCCTCGTTTTCCCGTAGAGGTTTGATGAAGAAAACGAGGACCGTGGATCGTTGCCATGCAGAAAACCAGAGTCTAGAATATTTGCCATGTAGAAAACGTAAGAGTCCGTAGATCATACAGTTTTTTCCCTGGTTAGTAGACATGTTAGTACATCAGCATCATTCATTATTCACAACAGGAGTCATGATGGGAAATACTGGCACTGATTCGCATCACTTGTTCATGACGGCTTTCTTTATGATTGCTACTGTCGTCAAAGTCTATTTAGATCAGCTAAATAAACTAACACGGAATGCCTTCTGTGTCTTCATGAGTCCAGCAAAATTACCATAAACTCCTGCATAATTAGCTAATTACCCTATGGGGTGAAACATAATCCGGACTCGCTGTACAATCATCCAGGACGTGGAGAAACGGAGAGGTAATTATGTGTTCGTGATTAAATTTCTAGGCCCAAAAAGCCTATCAAAATGACATGACGATGACTAGAGGCCGTTTGTAGGCAACCTCCCTAAAAACAGAGTCTTGTTGTAGAAAAAAAATTATGCTGATGTGGTAACATGTTTACTAACTAGGGAATAAACCGTATGATCTCCAAACTCTTAATTCATTATCTAAAAGCTGGCTTTCTGCATCACAATGATCCACAGACATTGTTCACTTCATCGGAACTCTAATGGAAAACGTACGCTTAACGTGCCCTTATCGCCTGTAGGGTACAGCAACACTATCATTCGCAGGTATACAGGTTGTAGGATCGCAAATCATGCGATGACTACACGAATTCCCACCTACATTTCGGGGTATTACAGGGCTTACAAGAGCATTTTGAATTCAATAATCATCATACACTGCGAGCACTGGGTAGCTGCGAGCACTGGGGCGTCAGATTCGATAGGCGTCTTGGTCCCAGCTGTACATCTCTGGCTTCCTACAGTCCCGGGTTCGATCCTGCGACGGGAAGTGTATATGTACGGGTTTTTCTCCGGTTGTTTCCCGCCCGTTGTACGAGGGTTTTCTCCGGGTACTCCGGTTTCCTCCCTCCTGCGGCAAAAAACAACTGTTTACGATGGTGGTTCCTTCCACTTAACATCTGCCGCTTGGGCCTTCAAAAGCTGTATAGCTTACTGGCCGACAACCTCTATTCTATTCTATTCTATTCTACACATTCTCCGCTATACACTTCATTACTTAACCTTCAATGGGCGTAGGACACTCCCTATCTAAGAAAAACAATTTCGGTTAGGATTGATAGAAAGAATAGATACCGGCCTTTCAGAAAATCCTAAGCATGTCCATTTTGGGATATTAAAGGGCTTGCAAGAGCACTTTGAACGCAAAAATCTCTTTCACAACCAATTGATAAACGGTACATTCATGAATTAAGGGTGATATATTTTAAATACGATTTTGGGGTACAAGGGTTGCTTTTCCATAAAAGATGTATATCGCCTTTCCTTCCAAAATTGTGTGCTGAATGTTTTTGCTTCACATTATGCTTTTGATTTGTTGACGGTTAAAGAGTGGCAGCCCCAAAAAAATTTTTTGCGGGGGGGGGGGATAAATAACCTTTCCTCCCTAAGGGAGACTTTTGTACTTAGGCAACTGCCAGCCTCAGCCCCAGAGAGTTAAAGATTTCTTTTGAGAGTTGAAAAGGAAAGAGGCAATGTACAAAGGGAACCCTAAACTATTTGCTTGACTAGGGCCCCCATTGCCCAAATCTGCCTCTTGAGTGGTAGATAGAACAATAACAAAAAAGTTCAACAAAGACGGTTAACAGCTATAGTAGGAGCCGATAGTTTTAAGAGAGGTTGAGCCTCCATGAATCATTTTGTATGAACATGCTAGTATACATTAGAAAGTTAACTAAATATCACGTGTTAACTCTTGCGAGCCAACACAGGGCCGTGGTGGTAATTTTGGCTACTAATACGTACGATAATTCTATGCCTTCGAAGCAGACTGAAGGCAAAGCATTATCGTATGTATTAGAAGCCCAACTACCACCAGGGCCCCACATAGGCTTGGAAGAAATAAGATGCGATAGGTAATTAACTTTCTAACCTACAATGCAGGGAGGTGTATTGCTAGCTTAGGCGACCTACAGAGAAATTATTTCGAATATTTGACGTAGTTAGGCCTTCTTAGCTACCTAAAGATTGTTGTAAATGTCTGCTAATTCAAATTGTGTGCCTAATTGCTGAAATACAGACCTGATTGTACAAATGTTGGTTCAATAACAGGTGACGACTGCCAGCGTACTACTTTTATATTCCCTAGTCAGTGAAGAAAAAATAGTCTAGATATTCACTCTATTCCCTATCGAACTCTCAACAACAGTTGA
>JAHWFP010196975.1:0-10199 GCA_023313725.1 Lithobius niger
TTTTTGATACAAGGATGATTGAACAACGTATAGTAATTATTGATTTTGCAATGAAAATATATCTGGGTTGGGGATGGGGTAAACAGTTCATCAGCTTGAACACAACTGGTATCACACAATATTCAGAATTAGCGGTTCACAAAAAAAGTGTTATTCTGCTTCTATGAAAATCAAGTGGCGCCCGAAATAGCGTCCAAATAAGCACTTTCAATTCCTAACTTCCAAACCGTACATCACACTGAACACAAACAATAGGAACAATACCAAAAATTAACTTTTCAACAAAATGTAGCCAATAAAAGTTTTGCGAAAATCCAAGATGATGGCTTGTCAAAAAAAGCACTTTTTCTCTTGTAACCTCAAAATGGTTCATTCAGATAGAGCGCAAACCAGTTAAGAATAATAACTCGGATTACATTTTCTTTAATAAAGGTTTTCAGCTTGTAACTTTCAAACCGAAAATTAACTTTTAACGAAAAAGCAGCCAATACAAGTTTTACGAGAATCCAAGAGGGTGGCCCAAAATTTCGTCCCAAAAATGTACTTTTTCTCTTGAACCCTCAAAATGGATCATTCAGATAGTGCTCAAACGAGTTGCGAATAGTGACCCAAATTACATATTCTTCAATCCAAGTTTTGTGAAAATTCAGATGGCTGCCAAAAAACGGAATCTAAATACTTCTACTGTAATTTATAAACTATTTATGAGACTGCAAACAGAACTAATGGGAACAATTTTCAGATTTAAGTTTACTTCAAGAAGTGTCTTACCAAGTTTGAGAAATTTCAAGACTTTTTTGCTTTAACTTCTAAATCTATGATCATATTGAAAACAGGCTAATTACATAAAATCAGAATTAAATGTTCTGCATTCGTAATCCAATTCAATTTTATCATTAAAGCAACTTTACTGAGGGTTTGAAGGCTGCTGGAAGGGTCAGTCGAGGTCTACTGTTGACAGAGCTAGTTTTCAAACAGTAGTAGTTTTAATTATCTGACTTTACTGGAATTGAAGCTGATGGTAACCGAGGTTTACAGGATTAGTTTAGGTTTGCTAAAAGTTCACATCCTTCCCTATAAACTAATGCTTAGAATTTTAACTTATCCTTATCGCAGCGTTGCTGCAATGGTGAGCAATATTGCGCATCTTATTTGGTGAGCGTGACAGATGTGCAGTTCATTGCCAGTAATGTTTAAGAGGTTTAATTCGGTAGATTTTCACACCCTAAAGCATTGTGGCAATATCGGAGAAATAATAGCCAAGGAAACAGAGAAAAAAAGCCAAGCATTAAAAAAGTGAAAAACAGATCGCCACACTCATATTTGATATCGGAGGAATAACAGCTAACGAAACATGGAAAACAAGACTAGGATCCGTAAAAACTCAACGAAGAACAGATTACCACACCCTACGGCATCACAGCAATATAGAAAAAAAAGCCAAGAAAACATTGAAATCTTGACAAGCACTAAAAAATTACAATAAAAGAAGATTTCACCACATGCAGATTGGCACGATACGGCAATATCGGGAAAATACAAGCATCATTAAACTCGTCAAAGAATACATCGCAACACCCTAAGGCAGTTTGCAACAACACAGAAAGAATTGTAGATAAACAGAGAAAACGATTCAATTTATAACATTGGGAAAAGTCAGGATCTGGACAAAGGTCGTGTCATAAAACTCAACAAAAACTAGACTGTCGCGCCTAAGGCATTACAGCAATAACACAGAAAGAATAGCCAGGGAAACAGGGAAAACGATACAATTTATAACATTGGGAAAAGTATGAACCAGGACAAAGGTATGAACCAGGACGGAAAGACAAATGGGCTATAAAAGTGATCAATAAATAGGGATACAAACCTAGTTCCGTTGCCTTTTGAACTGAAATGTTTGACTGCCTGAGAGGAAATTGAACCCACGACCTTTGAGACCAAAGGAGGAAGTGCTACCACTAAGCCATAGTTTAATAAATACGGATGCAAACCTATTTACGTTGCCTTTTGGACTTGTATGTCAAAATGCCTCAGTGGGAATCGAACCCGGGACCTTTGAAATCAAAGGTCAAGGTCCTACCGCTGAGCCATACTGACACGGCCTGTCAGTATGGCTCAGCGGTAGGACCTTGGCCTTTGATTTCAAAGATCCCGGGTTCGATTCCTGCTGAGGTAGTCTGACATATAAGTCCAAAAGGCAACGTAAATAGGTTTGCATCCGTATTTATTAAATCAATCTCGAGCCCATTGGCTTTCCGTCCCGTATAACTAAGCCATAGTCACACGGCCAAAAGTAAAAACCAAAGGCTGCATTTAACATGTATTTAACAAACAAATACATATAAGCATACACTTTCCAATCGCCACAGGAGGGCCACTTACGCCACACACAAACTGAACCTAAACGAACACAATAAATCATGAAATCACTAATAAACAAGGCGGAAAGCCAAATTGGTTCAATTAGTGGTAAAGAAATACAGATAGAAACCTGTTTATTCTTGATCTCATGCTTTATTGTGTGTTCCTTTCGGTTCAACTGGTGTGCAGTGCGTAACAAGCCTATCAGTGGCGACTGGAAACTGTATGCTCATATTATGTATTTGTGTGATCGTTGATGTTGCCTAAGGCCGTGCAGTTTGGCTCTGCGGTAGAGCTTCGGTCTTTGGTCTCAAAGGTCGTGGCTTTAATCCCCGCTCAGGCAGTCTGGCACTTAAGTCCTTATTTACGAACCGATTTGGCTTCCGTCATGCTTACACTATATTCACTCTTTCAAGGATTCTCCCTGATCGTCGCCTTTTCATTCGTTTTCGACCGATACGTACACCCCATTGTAAATTATTATACTTTACCAATAATTTATTTGTGATTGAAATTTCTAAGATCGAATGGAAAGAATTCAATCTTATAGATCGCGGAGCGGAATAAAAATTGTAAGATACATAGGACGCCTAAAAAATTATAAAATGTGATGGTAAGATAACCAAGCCAACCCAATTGACAACTTAACGGGATTTAAATTTGCACGGACTTTAAAAATTATCCCGTTTTTTTTTTACTAGCAGTCGTACCCGACTTCGCCCGGGGTGATGTTTCTCACGTACTTGTTTTCCAGTTTACGCTAGGTGTTGCCTTCGTTTGCTGTGACAGGCAATTTTTCTTCCCTTAATACTTCCTCTTTCCTCCAATTCTTTCCTTCCTCTCTCCATTCCCTTCTTATCCGCCGGTCCCTATCCTTCCATTCCTCCCCTTTGCTACACTAGTTGAATTTGGCTGGGTAATTCAATCAAATACTTCCCTTCCCCTTCCTCTTTTTTGAGATTTGGCCAAAATTGCTACGGTCCTCTTTCCAAACAGCCCAAAAACTTATCTTTTAGCCCTATACCTTTCAGTTAATGCGTCCCTTTTTGCTTAATGCAACAGACGCATGGCCTTCCCTCCTCCCAATAGCTTTAATTATTATAGGATTTGAATGCCAAGAGAGGGTTAAGAGACACACTGCCCAACACACGCACTTTCCCCGTCTGAGGCTCTTCCCAAGTCTATCGCTTTGGCTTGAGCAATCCGCATCATGTGAAAAAAAAATTGTATAATTCATGCATGACGTCATTTAAGACTTGCCACTTAGATGACCGCAAAGAACATATTATTAGTCCAGAAAACAATGCGCCAATTTCGCTCGCATGTTTTCGTTGTTGGAGTTCTTGAGGTGGGGGTTCTTGCCTTGTCGTTGAATTTTGCTGCCAAACTTTGTTTTATATTGTAACTAACGTTTGTACCGGCTTCGGCCGGGTTTTGTTTCGGCCGGGGTTTTGTTTCATCCCTTGAGATTCAGGTAATACATAAATATTTAGTTAATGGTAACAGACGCGTTGCCACCATCACAATTTATTTATTTTCTGAAGAGCAGAGCAACAGACTCACTGCCTCACACAGAGGCATTTCCCGTTCAGGGTCCCCACCCACACTCCCAATTTCTTGGGTTTGGCATGAGCGATCCGCACCTTGTGAAAAATAACTGTCCTTCGAGCATGACGTCATTTAAGACTTGCCGCTGAGATGACCGCACAGACAAAATTGTTAGTCGAGGCAACGGTGTCTCAATTTAAACCTTTCAAGGCAGCAACGTACCAGTTTCAACTTCTGGCTAAAGAATCGTCACGCTCACCCGTTTTCATTGTAGGGGTTGGGGGTTCTTGTCGTTTTGCTGCCTCGGGGGTTCTTGTCGTCGTTTTTGCTTTTGAGACTTAGCCTTATAATGTAAGATTTATTTTTAAATTCAGTATTCGATATAAAGCTACATGCCATCAAATGTCGGTTAATTTTTGCCAAAAAATAACGGAGGAATAATCGCGTATCAAACGTATAAACATGAGCAACACAAGTACGTAACGATGCAAGGGAGGCGAATAGAGCGTGATCGTGATGAAAGTCCAGAGCTGTTAAAAGATGCAACAGGATACCGTGCATTAAAGAGAAATGAAGTGCTATTGATGTGTATTGTGAAATACGGTTTGGAGAATTTAGAAAGAACTCATTGCTCGTAGCGTGTAGAAAACTACATTGCTAAACACTTTATTTGTAATTTTCTTCGCATGACTAGAGGGTAAGGTACTTCTTAAAAGCAAGCTCCATTAAGTCAATTAGATTTGGTGACGATATGATAAATTTTATATATTTTTCCTCATTAACAGTTCCTTATAATCATTCTGCTTGACAAAAAAAAACTGTGATGAAAAGGTCACAAAACGTACAGAACATTTAAATAAAAAAAACTAATAAAAAGTTCAGATGTTAGTGTTTTGATGAAAACAATAGCCTATAATTGTTTTGGAAGCATATTTAATTTATGGATGTGGGAGAAATAATAATTTTTTTTTAATTTCTGAATTTTAGTTTTAGTTTTATAAAATATTAGTTTTAGTTTTATAAAATATTAGTTTTAGTTTTATAAAATGTAATCATCCTTTGTCGGCTGAAAATAAATAAAACACCACCAATGCTGGAGTTTCAACAATTCTCGCTCTTTTGAGGTAAATTTAATCGAAGCATTATTGTTATTACGAATTAGTGTAATTAATAGTTCGAACTTTATCTCTCACATTTAATGACACAATTTGCAGTTTATGTCGAAAACCAAATTTGCTATGAACAGATTGCGATGTATGTGAGTATCACTGCCCTTAAGCAAGCCGCTAAACTGACCGCTGATATTAGCAGTCAGTTGAGCAGTAAGTAGTCAGCTGTGCTGGCGCTTCTGTAGTCATCAACTTTCATCAGTACTTCTTGTCTAGCGTATGGTAATGACCAATATTTAATAAAAATGGGTATAGGCAGGAAACCTTGCTGCACATTCACACCAAATCTACATCCGGCTTAGTTGTTTGTTTGTCAGGCAGGCACGTCGGGCATTGCCTTCCACTAGGTTCACTATATTATGGCAAGGAAGATGGTTTAGGGTTTAATTCACGAAAAATTAACCCAAATGGTATTTTAAATTCTAAACTTAAAACGCTATGGACGACCCCGAATGTTATAAGTTTGCACGCCATGCAATTACTAAATTCTAAAAATACAAACTCTCATTGGAAAAGTCCTGGTAGTACAGGTGACTGTAGCAGGCATGTGTACCCCCTGGGTAGCCACCATTTTTGTCTCGTTAGGGCTTTTGGACTTTTACAATACAATACAATACAAAAGACAAAACCTGGCTGGAGCATGCTCATGAGCCAAACTCCCCCCCCCCTCCCCCAAAACAACCCCATTCGTTACATGCTGTCAAAGCGAGCCTTGAAGCTTGACAGGGAAGATGCAGTTACCACCCGAAGTGGCAGCGTGTTCCAAGGCACTACAATTCTCTCAGTAAAGAAGAAGTGTCTAGTGTTGTTGTCTGAGGTTTCACCTTGCAGTTTGTAACAGTGGCCCCGTGTGTGCCTAACCTGAGAAAGATCAAGAAAGCTTCCATAGTCGATGTCCAGTAGTTGATTGAGTAGTTGGTACACAAGGATCATGTCACCCCTGTTGTAGCGATCTTCGAGACTGGTGAGGTTTAAGGCTTTGAGTCGCTCTTGGTATGGCAAGTGCTTAATTTCAGGGCACTTTTTGGTGAACCATCGTTGAACTCGTTCGAGGCGGCTGAGGTGGATATGGTAGTGGGGCCTCCAACTTTGGACACAGTAATCCAGGAGTGGGCGCACGAAAGTAGTGTATAGGATTTTAGTAGTAGCTGGAGTCAGGTATGTAAATCCGGAGAGTACAAAGCCTCCCATCCTACGTGATCTGTTTATGACAGCGTCAACTTGCTGCTTGAAGGTGAGCTTGTCATCAATGATTATACCCAAGTCACGCTTTTGTGTGATGGATTCCATTGTAGAGTTATCAAAAATGTAATTGGCACGTACATTGTTGTGACCGAGATGCATAGTGACACACTTCTGGGAGCCAAACTGCAGGCCATGAGCAGTGGCCCAGTCATGAATTTTACAGAGGTCTTCTTGTAAAACTTTGGTGTCCTCTTCGCTGATGACTGGTCGGTATAACTTCAGGTCATCAGCAAAGAGGAGGCATATGGAATCCACAACTGTTGGTAAATCATTAATAAAAAGGAGAAAAAGTATTGGCCCCAGAACCGAACCTTGTGGTACACCAGAAGTCACGGGAAGCCAGGTGGAATGAGTGCCTCTCACTACCACTCTTTGTCTTCTGTCGCTTAAGTAGCTACCAATCCAGCTAATTAGTCCATGTGGCAAACCCACCTTTTCTAAGATACTAAGCAGGATGGCATGGTCAACAACGTCAAAAGCTTTTCTTAGGTCCAAAAAGGCAACATCGACAGGAATGCCGTCGTTAAGAAGGTTGGTCCAGTCATTGACAGCAGTCAGCAAGTTAGTTAGGCAAGATTTGCCAGTAAGGAAACCATGCTGCTCCTTACATCAAACGTTTTGTCTTCTGCAAAAGTCAACAATGTAGTCTACGACAATTCTCTCAAGAAGCTTAGAAATAATAGACAGAAGTGAGATTGGGCGATAATTTGTCACTAAGTTAGTGGGCCCACTCTTTAGAATAGGAACAATGTGGGCATCTTTCCAAGCTTTGGGAAAGTTACCAGATGCCAGAGAGGTGCGAAAGATAATCGAGACAGGAATAGCCAGCCCACTACAACAGTTTTTCAGAATTAAGGGGTGGATGCCATCTGGACCAGCGCTTTTATCAATGTCAGTCTCAGACAATAGTTTGAGGACAATGTCAGTTGTAATGAATTCTTCCATTTCGGCCATCCCACCAGTGAAATTGGAGTTTCCTGATGGAGTAGTGAAAACGGAATTAAAGTACTTGTTGAATTCACTAGCAATGGTAGCATCATCGCTATGGGTGACACCATCAACAGTGATTGATGAGGCTGCCTGTGACCTGCTGGACTGTGATTTCACATACTTAAAGATGTTGTTAGGGTTTTTCTTGGCGTTTTTTGTAAGATTGGCTTCATAGTTTCTCCTTGCCTCTCTTGTAAGGGTATTAACTTCGTTTCTGCGGTAAGTGTATTCAGCAAAATTGCTAGGGGTCGGCCTTCTCCTGACCCTTGTCCACGCCCTTCGCTTCTTTTTCACAGCAGTGGAATCAGCTGGTGAAAAAATTCAGGATGGAAATTGTTTTCTTCTTGGCTTCATAACTGGTACAAGAGTGTTACAAACACTGTCTAGAAAGTAGTGTAATATTTCCCACTGCTCGTCACTGTTAAGCCCTTCAAACTCGGAAACCCAGTCAATGCTGCTAATCATACTGTTTATGAGTTCATAATCAGCCAGTTTGTAGGCAAGCTTTTTTGTGACGCTTTCTTTGATAGCGATAGGAGTTTCTAGGGTAAAACCATAGAAATGTGATCACTTAGGCCGAGCGGAGGAAGTTGCGTGATTTTACCGACAGGATGATCAGACTTGGTGATGATCAGATCCAGGAGAGACGGTTCCTGACCAACTCTGTACCTGGTGAAAAAGTTGACATGCTGTTGAAGTGTGTGTTCTTGGAGTAAAGTGATAAAACTCTCGGCGGCAAAATCAGACGGAAGGGTGCTTTCATTAGGCCAATCAATGTCCGGAAAGTTAAAGTCACCAAGTAAAATAACAGGATTGTGCTTATGGTTAGCCAGTAGTCTGCTTAAGAAGTCTTGAAACTCCAAGTACGAGTTGTCACTCACAGGGTTGGGGCTTCTATAGCTGCAAACTATCAGGAGCTCCACAGAATTTGAGAGTTTAAGAATGCAAATAGCAGCCTCCCAGTCGCCTGAAATGTTTGCTCTATGGTGAGAAGAAGAAATCGGCAGTGTGTCTTTATAATAAAGGGCTACTGCACCTTTCGCCCGGTTTAACCTATCACTCCTGATACAAGAGTATCCAACAATGTGTGGGTCGAAATCCATATTGCAAAGATGAGTTTCAGTAAAACACAAAATATCTGGGTTGTGGTTTGCAACAATACAGTTAATTTCCCCTAGTTTGTTTTTGATACTGCAGGCATTGGTATACAAAAAACACAATGGAGACGTGACTGATTAGTTTTGGACTGTGTTTCCCACGTTGCACAACTAGAGAATTTCAGTCTGTTTTTGGGCTTCCTCCGAATCCACTTTGGAAATAGTATGCAGCTGCAGTAATGATGGCATATCAGATGTGTTGATAGGTGATTGTGTCTCAGTCGCACTTGCAAAGTCCTTGTTATTGGTAGTTCCACTACTGTCTTCTGAAAGTTGATTTTCTGCAGAGGTAACATGTGTCATGTTCCTAGTGTTGCTGTTAAAGCAGTCTACTTCTGGATCACTAAATCTTTCAACCTCAGTATTTGATTTAGTAAACGCAGTGTGGTCATTGTTTTTCACTTCTGCAGGAGGAAAGGAATTTTCTTCATTTGGTGGTGGGCGAGTGAATCTTGTTCTTCCAAAAAAAGGCATTATTATAACGCCTTGCGGCCATAAATCTGGATTTGATCTTCCACCACATTTATGCAAAATGAGCTGTAGGTAGGGAAACGTGTTTTAAGTTGTGTGCAGCCTACTGTGAAGCCCAGGTTGGCTTTGATCAGTGAGGTGATTTGTTTAGCTGTAGTGTCCTTGTGTAGGGAGCTGACAAATATTTTTTTAATGATAGTGTCCCTTGGCTTAGGCCGGAGAATGCTGCATGACTGTTTGGTCCCATAAATAGGTTTAGGTCTGGTATTGTCCTGTTTATTAAAGTTGTTTATGCTTTTTGCAGATTTAATCTCAGGGATAGTCACATTACCTGAACTGACATCATTGTTGAAACGATTTCTCATTTTGTTTTTCCGCTTGGTCTTCCGTGACTCAACAGTTATGAAATCGTCACTTTCGCTTTCACTTTGGCTGAAGTCCGTCGCCATGAAGAATGTCTTTCCTATCTTATCCCTGTGTTGAAGAGTAGTATTTTTCTCCTGGCATCGTACGAGGCGTGCGTTATCCTTATGTGGTGGTCGCTCATCCATGGCGCTTGCTAGGGTTGAGGAGTGTGGACACAAAAGTTTGAGGAATTTCACCCAGCATTGTAGAGCTGGTCGATATGTCTCGAATGTGTTAAGTTGCATTTTAAAGTTTTTGATATTACTGATATAAAGCTAGTTGATATTCTATTGGCCAGTATTGGTAAGCAGATATATAGTCTTTTACGCCATCTGTGCACTCCTAAGGCATCTGGTGGTGAAACCCGGGATGAAATAGGAAATTAATAAAGAGTTACCTTGACCCCAAGCAAAGCTTCATTAGAGAGTTCGACACTCGTCTTAAGCATGACCCAATTGTATCATACATCATTGAATTAATGCACCTTTCACTACATTGTGAAAATGGCACTTTACTGACCGATGCATAAAGGGATCAATTCGTTACAGATCTGTGTAAAGCAGAAATGCAACTAGACTTATCGCAAAGAATCCAAATACTACTGATTTCGACAAAGCCTGTGATTAAATTATGAAAAAAGTCATGGAGGAAGCCATTGAGAATGTGAAGCTGAAGCTGAACATGAAGCACAGACACCTCCTCAGACCAGTCGAAAGAAGAAGCGATATCACATCGACAGAGAAAGTAATATGTCCGGAAAAAGTAATAAGGTCATAATGGCTTTTCTCTAACGAGGCTGAGTGCTTGATATGTTGAATGGAAAGGTCTCTGGAGTTGAGAATGAGCTCTA
>JAHWFP010196976.1:0-39165 GCA_023313725.1 Lithobius niger
TGAGCACTGAAGGGATGCACTCTGAAAGCAAATGACCTTTGGCGTAATAATGCCCGACAACGTTCTCAATTTGTTTCACAACCTTCGCTTCTCGGTTTCTAGTCCTAAGATCATCAGTGACAACGAGCCAAGATTTCTCAAGTGGGTTATTACAGTTAATAGTCTTACATGCAAAGATAAGAAATGAATGAGAAAGTTGAGTCAGGTTAACAGAAAAAGAAAAGAATATTTTCGTAATGTGTACTACGGTATTTTTGCTACCATGTATTTAATTTTTCTTCAATATAGTTTAAGTTTAGCAAGTGGTCTCTTAGTGGTTTGAGAGAGAGGCTTTAAATTTTGCACCAAAGAAGCTCATTTCTAGCTGATTAAAATGGTTTATTGGGATGTCAAAATCAGTCAAAAATATTAATTTCAGATGTGGATCAAAGACTCGCATAAAACAAATTTTGATCCGTGATAATTTAATGCATCTGTGCATGCTTGTAAACCCATACTTTACTTGGCATTAGCAGTTGCAGTATTTTAATTTGTGTATCTTGGCTACCACAATCAAGCATTGATGACAGCACAAACTATGTCTAAATGTAGTAGAATAATTTAGGATACATGCCAACACCCTTCTCTGATATGTTTGAGAAGTCACAGTGAAACTCACTTGACATCTGGTCACCCATACAGATCTGAATGTTTCGCCCTTACTTGGGCTCGTCAGCAGAGAATAGCCTGTGGATGAGAGCAAATGCCCCTTTGTTCTCATTGTTAAATTGAGACAGCAGCTGTTGACTTCAACAAAACTAACAGTACGAAAATTAACGATGTTTTTAAAGCTGTTGACTTATGTGCAGTGCCTTGTGTATTTCTATTACTTAGCACTTAATTTAGGCCGTCATTTTTAAAGCAGTATTAAATAAATTGTATTCCATATGAAACATTTCTACTTTGGGGTTGGAGGCTAGGATTACGTCACTTCTACATTCAGGTCCTTACCGCAGCTACACACTGTAGTTGTATTCAGTTGCACAATAAAGCGTCACTAATAAATAAGGTCACTTTTTGCAAATTTGCAGTTTATATTAAAACATGCAAAGTTCACCATTCGAAATGTGCCCATAAAGGTATTTAAGGTGTTAAAATGTTTTTACCACCATCGTCTGTAAAAGTTTACAACTGATCAAACAACAAGTATCTAAAATAAAATTAACAAAAAAAGCAATTTCACGTATTTGAATAGAAAACCTTGGTTAATTCCACTTATTTGAATACCAAACCTTGGTTAATTGTGAAATAGTCATCAACAAGTTTCTGACAGGGTTCAGACAGGTCAAATCGCTCACAGTATATTATCAGATTAAAATAGTAAAGTTTCACTGCTCTTGACTGGAGTCTTCAAATAACAAACTTTCAAGTGTTCATAATTCCATTTTTACAGCTTGTTATGAAGTTATTGCTACAGTATTTGTAAATTGCCTTCTGGGGTTTAAGTCAACTACACTGCAATAACTTACACAAAGTGTGTTGATGGCTGAAGTTATGTGCAGCATTGGTATTTAACCCCCTCCCCCAATAACGCAGAAAATTCACAACTTTCTGCAACTTTGCTTTTTAAAGCGAATCTTCTATTTACTGTATTTATTGCTTATTTTAGTGCCATTGACAATATTTAATACTTATTTTTTAATGAAATACATTGTGAGTGACTAGGACGTCGCTAACCCTCTTGCAAAAGCTTATCAAAGGTTTTGACCTCTAATTACCATTTTATAAATTGCGAAATGATTTGCATAAATAAGCACATGCCGGCTATGTTACAAAACAGTACGCTAATATTTATTACAAGTTGTTATATCTCGAATAGTCATAACGTTGCTTAGAATTTTCCTTACACCGTGATTACATATCATACGGAGAAATCATTTCAATATACTAACAAATTAACCAATTTCCAAAAACACCATACCAAATTTGGTTAATTCGATAACAATAGCACCACAACACTGGCAGCACCCAGCCCCACTAAAAGCAGTAGTGCACAACAGATACAAATTTTCCAGCAGCACGGCATGCAGTGGGGAGAAAGCTAAACAATGTGAGAGTTAACTAAACTTGGAATACTTGCGCACAAACATTTAAATTCTGCACAAAGTAGTAGCAGCGAACTTGCAAACGTTGAAAGTGCAATGCTCTTGCGAAGTCTAGAAATTTTGCTAGGTAACACCTTGTCAAAATACCGTCAGCGTAGTTAATAATTAATTCCGTACAACCTGAGCTGCATCAACCTACCTGTAAACATGTTTTAGCTCGCAACGAAATACCCAATTTTTTATTGCATAGAAACAGAAAAAAAATAAAAATAAAATCAGCCTGCCCACATTGAAACCTTGCCTAAAAATAGACAAGTGTTCATGTCAGGATAAGGCGCCGGTCTTAATTTGTAAGAAACGTCAACGATGGGATCTTGAATCAAGCATTTTGATTAAACATATCCACAGTGCATGCATTACGCACACTTAAGTGTGACGGCATCACCAATATGAAGAAACCCAACCAAAAAATGGGTCAGGTTAATCAGGTAAGCGGTAAAGACTAGTTCAGTAGTCTCGACGAGGATGTCTACCCGATTTTTCGTGATTGTAACCATGGAAGCTACCGCTGGAGGAGTTGCTACTGTGAGAAACATACTGTCCGGTGTTGGTGTTAGTACCGCCAGTGTGGTGACTTACTCGTGAAAAAGAGCTTTTGGACCGACTCCCACCGTGAGAACTGCTGCCACTCGTACCAGAGCGGCGCACCACGTTGCGTTCTCGGTCCATCTCAACGTCCTCAAGGCGCTGGGTGATGATCAGCTTCTGCTGGATGGCCATGCGGAGTAATGAGTTCAGCGTCTTCTTCTCGTCCTCCGCTGCCACAAGCTGTCGCTTCTGCTCGTCCAGCTGCGTCACGTACTCCTCGCAGCGCGCGGCGAACATGGCTCGCAGCGAGGCAAACGTGGCCGCATCTTCCTTGAGTGCCTTGAGCTCATTGCGCAATTTGAGCATTGTCTCACTCACTATGGCTTTCTCATTTTCATATTTGCTCTTGAGGTTAGCCAAGGCTACCTCAGCCGTCTGCTTGTTGGCTTTCAACACAGTACGAAGAGTTGCAATCTGTTCTCGTTTGGTTGAGAGCAGGGACTTGAGCTTGATCACCTGCAAAAAACAAATAGATAAAATCATGAACCAAACTGTGAAAAAGAACACTTCTTTACAAAAATCACCATATCAGAGTTACTTTTCTTGGGTTTTGCTATGTGGTAAAGAAAGAAATTAACAACAGTTCACAAATTTTAAAGCGCAGTAGGATCTCTACTGTCTGAAACTTTCTAAAACTATTGTGAGTTTCCAAGATGGCCGTGCTGCTTAGTAGGAAGCATGCATGACGTCATTTGCTGGGGAAGCCAGGTAAAGCTTTAAAGTCAGTTAATTTTGTGCATAAGAACATTAAATTAAGTGATTTAAGCTAGTACTATACCAACGCCAAGGTTGTTTGCCGTGACCCACGTACCACGTGACTGAGCTAGTCCACTCAGACGGCCAAAGATCCGCTATACTCTTTCGTCAGTGGCTAACTCACGATGACATCACGGCAAACAGCCGTGGCTCATGGTACAGGGGGACGTATTTCACAGATAGTTAAGAAATTACATATTTGGCCGCGAAAGAAAAATTATCCGTTTTTCAGTCCCTGGCTCGTGATTGTGACTCTTTCGAGCTAAAAAAAAAAAAAGTGACTCGCAAAAGTTTACTTTACAGAAATTTGTAAGAACAAAATAAAAGCGATATGAAAGTGTTAAATCTACACTAACGCCTGTTTAAAATTATTTTCTTGCTTCATTAAGGCTGTACCGAACACAAACAAATTTTTTAACCTAACCGAACAAATCTTAAATAAGCCGAACTGAACAAAAATGTACAAACCAATCAACCTGTAAAATATAATATAACCAGACTCTCAAAGATTCATATTTACTGTAAAGTACAAGTTTCTCAACAAATACTGTTATGTATGTTCACACAGACTTGTAAGTGAACAGATACGGAAACTTAAGTTTCAGCACACAGAAATCTCCTGCATCTTACATTATCCCTCATAACTTCCGAATTGTGGTTTGGACCATCACAAAGCTTAAGAAAAACTTCAAAATGGTGTATTCAAATATCAAAATCTGTCAACTAGAAGTGGAAATATGTTTGGTTCGGTATTTTTCTTTTAAAACGCCGAACACTTAACTGAACCAAACCGAACAGAACACCCTCTGTTCGGCAATGTTTGGTTCGGTTTGTTCGGTTCGGTGCTGCCTTATGCTTTACGTCAAAATGGAAAATGACCATTTCCAACATTTTTTAGCAATACATAATGCCTTCGTCTGTATGTCTCTATCAGCCAAAGGCAAAGAAACTCAGGAAGAACAGTAACAGCCAAAGCACCGAGCGAGTCCAGTCTTCTAAAGGGCAGGGAAGAAGGAAGATATGCTGCTTATGCTCTCATGCAATAAACTATAAAGGCCAGTTAGCAGCAGCTGTTGGATTGTCAAAAACCTGCTGATAACTGGCCGTTGCAATTTATTGCGTGAGAGCATAAACGACATATCTTCCTTCATCCTCACTCCTCGCCCCATACAAGAATGAACTCGCCCAGTGCGTTGTATGTTCTTCCTGAACATGGACAATATTTAAGTCGATGAACTGAAATATCAAATCAAAAATCTATTACCCGCCTTTTAACCGTTGCCGTTGCAACCGTGGGTAACCGTTGCCCCCACTACGTATCCGGCTGACTGGAGTGAAACCTACCTGTTCCTGCAATTCTTCAACTTCAGACGACGACAGTGACGAAGGGCCTGTATCGCCGTCACTGGTGATGCCACCGGAAGACGCCGCCTTTTGGCGTGACATTTCCAGAGTCGTTTCAATGGCGCGCCGTAGGTACTTAACTTGATCCTGCACAGTCTCGACTAACTTAGTGCAAGTCGTTGGATCACCCTTCGTTTCTGAAGGTGACTCCTTCTCGGCCAGTTGGTTCCGCACGTCAGACTTGAGCTTTTCTCGTAAGACATCCAACCGATTCGGTTCACCAAATGTAGGTGAACAAGGTGTGGCTTTACCATTTTCATCTGTTTGCGCTTGTCCTGTAAGCACACATCATTAACTTTAATTACAAGGAAGAAGGGTACATCAATCACTCATGTATCATGGGACCACTCAGTATTTGTTGGGGGGAGGTGAAGTGGAGACCTACTGATATTTCTTCAACTAACCTTAACTCACCCTAAAAAATAATAACAACCACCACGATTCAAAAAGAGAAAAAAAATTGTAGCACGATTTACAAGCCCTCACAGTGAAGATCCCACAATTTTTTTTTTTTTATTTAACATTGGCATGTGAATGCTTGCCGTTGCTTAAGACTTCGGGGGTGGTTTGGCCACTGTTCGACTTTATGCTTTCCAGAAATTGTTGGCTGTCACTTAATCTTTAGCCTATGTAGGCAACGTGCTGAAACACCAACTCAAGTGTCGAGTCTAAGCATTGTTTAGGAATTTGCTATTCTTAAGTCAGCAAAGTGACAGAATAGCTTGTAGCTACAGCTAAACTGGGTTGAAGCCACCACCCATTGGCATTTTTGAAGGGACACATTTTACAAGAGACAGTATAAAGTCAAATAATCAAAAGAATACTGTTTTAGCATGGATAGTGCCTCACATTATTCCACAAATAATCCTGTGGTTGAATGAAGGACACTTGTAAATGTATCCTCAAACTGTAGAGCACTAAGCAACTAGCATGAACACACCGTTGGTACTGAACTTCAATATACGGATTTAGAAATTATTAAACGATCCTCCTTTGCTTACCTTTGCCTTATCCCTTTGCTTTACCTTTACTTTTACCTTATCTAGATGTTCGTAACTTTATAAAGAACATTCCAACTTGACTTACCATCCGACATATCCTCCTTGTCAGTTGCACTAAGCCGTTTAGTGAGCTGCCGTGAAGCTTTCATGTGATCCAACATCACACGATTGGGCGTTTCCCCATTCACCATGCATACATGGTGGTAGAGTTGGGCCAGAGATTCCGAGATATTGACCAATTCCTCCTAATAACATAAACACAGAATTAATTTACTAACTGTGGAGAATAGATGGTAACATAAGTACGATTGCTGAAAGGTTTCTAATACAAATTCCCGAGAGAACAAACTTCACAGGAATAATATGAAGGAGGGGTTATTGTATAATTCAAATACTAACAAATAACTAAAAACCATTCAAAATAATTATAATGTACTGGCACTGAAAAAAAACAACAACTTTGAATCAATATAACAGCACTGTACTTTACCTGTGTTGAGCTTAAAGAGTTCTGGGACACTCCTGTCATCTCGCTCATTGTGTGAACATCACTTTCCAAGTCAGACAGCCTTTGTTCGTAATCTACAATCTTCACAAGCACAAAATACAAAAAAAAGATTATAGTCACATAATTGCATTTCTGGGGTGGGTTCAACACTGAGAAGTTATCTTTTGCAACAAAATCTTCCTTACTTTGTTTTTTAATTTTGTCACTTCATCTCGAAGCTGCACGACGACATCGTCACTATCTTTATCAGCGAGAGCATCCTTGGCTTGAAGCAGTTGCAGGTCATGCTGCAGCTCAGTTACATGTTTGGAAGCCAGTTGAAAACGCCTCTCGTGCTTTGCAAGAAGCTGTTTAAGGCGTACCAGATCGTCGGTGAAATTCTTCGAGTTATCGTTGACAGACGGGAGCTCTTGGTGGAACTTGACAAGAGCGTCTAAATGTGACATTAGCTGCATGACTTGGAGCTGTTGATTTTGAATCTCATTCTGGTATTTGTCGGCCATTTCTTGCGAATCTTTGAGGTGCTTGGTCAACATACTCTTTTCATTCTCGGCCTACAATGAAATAATAAAACATGACTAATGATTAAGATCAAGACTTGAAGTAAGGGACTACAATGGGGCAATACGCACCCCTCTCTACCCTTAAACACTGCCCAGCTAAATAAATTTTTTTAATATTTTTTTTAGAAACAAACATTGTTAACGAAATAATTTATGGCTAAATTTGGGCACTTCAGTATTAAGGCCACTTAAAAAAAGAAAGTTGGTTCTCGGGCATTTTTTTCAAGAAATCCGCGCGGGCGGGCGGAATTTTTTTTTTATTTTTTTATTTATCGACCCCTATTTTTCCATACATTTTGTGAAATGGTTTTCTAGTTTGGGTAAAATAAAGAATACTGCTTGTAATGCTTTGTACCATGTGTCCACATAATTATTCAACGACAAGAATGACAATTCTATATTTCAATTTCTCACTAAGGGCTATTTTTGATCTGTGACTGCCATTTTTGCCGCGTCGTTTCTTTTTATTTCCCGTGAAAAAATCGGTGCGGGAGGGCCTGAGAACCAACTTCTCTTTTTTTAATGGCCTAATGCTGGGTGCATAGAATGTTTACTAGCACCAATGTTGGTAGCACATTTAACAAAACTTATTGTAAATTTTTAACACACCTGTTCTAGCTGCTTTTCAAGCTTCTTCAGCTCAGTGAGATGAAGCTCGCTGAATAAGTCACCTGACTGAGTTGGTGAAACAAGACCTGCAAAATAAATGGAATATACAACCTTAAATTCAGGATGAATCGTTCGGTAATACTTTTAAGGAACGGACACCTGGAGATGTCAGGTGTCGAAATATTCGGATGCACAGGGGCAAATTTTACTCCAAAATCGCACTTTGCACTCCATAAGCAACTCTTGAAGTGCAAAATTGCACACCAAAGTTGAGTTTTTCATAACTTTTGAACCGCACAAGCTACAGACTTGCGGTTTGCGGCATTTTAAACATCTTGAATTAAGATTTCCTGTGACACCATTCCTTCCAAAGAAGTTAAAACTCCATTTTTTACTACATTTGGTTAAACTATGTGTATAGGTTTTGCATTGAATAGTGAAGTTAAGTCAGTTTTAAGCAAAGTGCAGGAAAACAGTACGTATTATTGAGATACTGAAAGTTAGAATTTTCAATGGCTATAAAATAGGAGACCACAGTGCTGGTTTACAGATTGGTTTTGCACTCCGAAAACTTTTTTTTTGCACTCCAGTAACAGGTTTGGGGCGCAAATTTGCAAATGGTTCAAAATTTGGAAATTTGACCCCCGAGATGTGATGAGGGTTGAATACACTTTTCTGTGATCAAATTTAACCTACTTCTACAAAATCTGGATCGGACCCAGAAAATTTACACGGTTTTCCAGATCAGATCCGGACCCTATCAGAATGCAAAAGAATAACCCTTGTTGTACTGTGTATATGACAGACAATCATCATAACATTTAAAGCAAAGTGCAATCAATGGTGAGCCTACCAATTTGTTTGAGAATAGGTTTCGTATGATTCATCAGCAATTTGCTACCACAGGTAATTCAGAGATTTTTTTTTTCAAATCACACACTTAAAAAAGATCTAAACAGTAATTTTCAAATCTGAATACTTTCAACCCTTTGTATTCTGTACAGACAGAATTTTCTCTTTATTTTTTCTGTTTAGAGTGAGTAAACATTTTGTAACTTGTTCATTGCTTTTTCCCCTCTCTAACATCCAAACGTTTTAGAATACTAACATGAAAGTCACACCATTGGAAAGCTGGTGAAAAAACTCTTCGATTGGTACACAGGAATAGACCAAATCGGTCAAATATTAGCCAAGTAATTGAAAATTCAGCAAGACAGCACCATTTTTGCGAATGCGAATTGAATCTGGATCCAAAAGACCTGGCTTCAAATCTGGTTAAGAATTAGATTCAGATGAAAAACACCGTAACGGTTTTTACTGTGAATGTTCATATTCGTGGAATAAAATTTCAACTTTCACAATTCTCAGTTTCATACCACCAGGCACTATACTAAGGCTCGGCCGATACCGATATTGGCATCGGTATCGGTGTCTGTTTGGTCAAATATCGGTTTTTGCGGTATCTTCGCCAAAAATTGTCCGATTTTTATGTTCCAATACACCATTTTAACCGTTTTTTCGAGGGCTTTCCAATGGTGCTAATTTCAGAGCGATAGCTTCAGTCGTTCTCAAATTATTTAACAAAAACCAAAAACAGTTTCCAAAAAGCGCACTTTACTGCAAGATGCTTGCTGATGGAGCTTTGAGATTCGGAATTTTTAATCAAATTTTGTTTCTGAATATTGAAGAAACATTAACTTTACTGGAAGTAATGCATTGAAGTATCGGCATCAGTATCGGTGATGTAGCATCGGACCGTATCGGTATCGGATCGGATCGGTCAAAGTTGGTATCGGCCGAGCCTTACACTATACCCATTGAAAACACTGGTAACCGGTTGATACAGTGGTATTTTAAAGACATCTCCAAAACAATAACACAATACCACCAACATAGAACAAACACAGTCCAACAATTCAAAATTGTGGGACAACGTTGGTTTTTCTTTCTTCTACATAGCTGTTGTCTGCTACATTCGAATTTCGTGACGTGTGTAGCCTCTGGTACTTGTCATTTCGTTCACTCCTCCCACTCCACATAGTCGAAAGTTACTCACTGAACTATTTTCGTACTAGATATTGGATATTTCGGTTTGAGGGGCCTTGTGTATTCATAAGAACCGCTCCAAACCATGAATGATGCTGAATAGTCAGTGACTCGAGGCTCCTACGATGTCCTCCATTCCCTACATGATACTGAATACACTAAACATCAACTTTGATCTACATCTTAGGAGCCTCGAGTTACTGGCCATTCTACATCATGTAGGGAATGGAGCAGTTCGTGTGAATACACAAGGCCTCTCGTACCCTAATATCCACTATCTAGTACGAAAAGAGTTCAGTGAGCAACTTTCGACCACGTGGAGTGTGAGAAGTGAACGGCATGACACGTACCAGAGGCTACGCACGTCACAAACTCGGATCTAGCAGACGACAGCTATGTAGGAGAAAGAAAAACCAGCATTGCCGCCAATAGCTTAACCAAGGCAGACAACAGTTAATAAGTCTGAAAATGCAAGGCACTGTGGTGGGTATAGTGCCTGGTGGTGTGAAATTGAGCGTTTTTAAAGGTGAAATTTTATTCCAATAGGATTCGGTCAATCCACAAGTCAGAAGTCATTTCATACTTCTTTAAATGTTTTTTTTTTCTTCCTGTTCTCTTATTTCATCTACATTAGACCAGCATAACAGAATCAAAAATGAAATTTTTATTTGGATTGTGTTAATGCAACTCTAGTCTATTCTTAATAAACAGCACTGCAAACCTTACTTTCCTTTCACATACAAAAAAAAAACAACAAACCTGCGATCAGTTGGGCTTAACTGAAAAAGGTTTTTTCTCTCTCTGACACATCATGAATTTCAATAAATATGAATAATTTACCATCACTTGTAGGCGATTTCATGAAATCGGCTTCTATCCTCTTTAAGGTAGGAGCATCATCCTCGCCCTCACTGTCTTCTAGAGTGATGTTATCTTCACTCAAACCTGAAAATTAAAACAAATACTTGAAATACGATAATGTTACAAACTGAAACCTTCAGTAGTAGCAATAGTTAATTGTAAATCTAATGTGAAAAATGGAGAAACGTTGCTTGTTGCACAACACACAGTACCGTAATGCACAGTGTTATTAACGATTACAAGGGCCAAGCAAAGTCAGTAGAGTCAAACCTCGTTATAACAATACCTCTTAGAACGATAAACCTGTAACAACAATGCTATTTTAGAGGCTATTCTAGCGACGCTGCATGTAAAAGTGATTGTTTATAACTTCGAAAAAATGGGCAACCATCGGACACGGTGGTAATAAAAAGACATATTAAAATACAAAACACACATTACCACCACACCAGAACACATCAGTCAAACTTCAGAGCGCACTGTAAACTTTCAGCAAGACCTATCGCCTTCTTCACACCAAAATAAATACTGTAAAAACGAAAAAGCACTACATCGTATCACATCACAATTGTCTTCTAGTAAACATTCGAAACTCGGCGCTAGTCTGCTGTACCACTGATCTTCGTCATGCGTTCGATCTGGATGCCCCCACTTTTTATCCAAAGCGAAGTCCAGTTCTGGCCCAACTAGATGGTTGATGTTGCAAAAGCTTGGGTTAGTAATGTTCATAAGCATTCTATCATTTTGTTCAAAACGTTTGATAGCTATAGACTCCCTCAAGACATTGGTTTTAAGACAGACTTTTGTCTTCTCCCACGCAATGGGATGTGATGTTTTTCTTGCGTGTTCGGCGACGCCGTTCTTGCGGTGCAGGTGCTGTCCCCGAAAACGGCGTCGCCGAACGCGTAAGACAAACATCATATCCCATTGCGTGGGAGAAGACAAAAGTCTTACTTATAACCAATGTAAAAACGCCTAGATTCATACTCTGGAACGTAGCAGACGACATTACTTATGTATGGAGGAAAATACGCTATATTCCAGACAGGCAAGAACGATTAAACAATTTTTACCTAAGAAATTGTTTAATCATTCTTGCCTGTCTGGAATGTTGCGTATTTTCCTCCGTACGTAAGTAAAACCAATGTCTTGAAGGACAACCATCTCCGAGCGTTGGAGTCTATTGCCATCAAACTTTTTGAATTAAATGATATACTGTTGATGAACATAGCTAACCCAAGCTTTTGCATTATCGACCATCTAGTTGGGCCAGAACTGGGCGTCGCTTTGGTTAAAAAGTGGGACATCCAGGTCGAAAGTACGACGAAGATCAGTAGTACAGCAGACTAGTGTAGAGTTTCGAGTACTTTTTCGATTTTACAGTATTATATTGGGCTGAAGAAGGCGATAGGACTCCCCAAAAATTTAGTGAACTCTGAAGTTTGACTGAATTGTTCTGCTGTGGTGGTAGTGTGTGTTTTGCATTTTAATATTGTTTATAACGATAAACCTGACACAACATTCATTTCCAAAGACATTTCCTTGGATATATTTATAAAGAGGTTTCACTGTAGCTATAAAACACTTTGAAAAAGAAAATAAACTTCCCAACCTTTTCTGTTTAATGTACTTTTCATCATTTTCAAAGTGCTAAAGTGTTTAAAATGTTCATGCCCCAACAGAACAATAAAGGTTTCAGATTCCAGCAGGTTTTTACTAAAAACAGCACTTAAGGGGTACAGAGAGATTATGAAGCTAAGCAAACCTTCCAGCAAAACGAGCACCAAGAATTTCTTGGTGCCAGAGTTTATATAACATTCTGAGGGCATTAATTTGGTTGGGAAGCAATAGCAGATTGGCACGTTGCAACAGGCAAAATTTAAAGAAAACCACTCAAATACATATAGTTATTATATCAGAAATATCAAGACATACACAGTATTGATATGTTTATATGCGTACATACATACATACATATATTCCAGAAGATAAACTCACGCTCAAATTAAAAAAGAAACAAATCCTACCGAATTTGCGAATTTTATACAGGCTGTTTGACTAAAGATGGTAAAAACAGTCTGCCTATCTTCTTCAAGCCACCACGACAGAAGAAGAATAATAATAATCAAGTATCGAGCCGAGTTCGAGTAATTGGTTAATATACTTACTTTGCAAGTGTCTTTTGTATTTGTTAGTGTAATAACTAAGATGCTGCTCATCGGACTGTGCGGGTCAACTTCTACAACTAGTTTTCCAGTTTTTAGGACATAACTTTAAAATAGTTTGAGCTAGTGGCTTTTAATTTGCACCACCGGAAAGCTCTCATTGAGACGATGAGTTTGGTATATTTGAACATCAAAATCGGTAAAAAATTGGTGAAGTTATATTTTCACCGGATTCGAGTTTTTTGAGTACGGATGTAAGCGACGAGCAGAGTTTGAGTATACGCTGCGTACTCGGCTCGTTTCGAATTTTTCGAGTACCAAATATCCCTAACCAAGTATATATATTTATGTACAAACACACACATATCAATATATGCATTTGAGTGGTTGTCTCTAAATTTCGCCTGCTGTGACGAGCCAATTGCCAGGTAGTAGGCTACTCAATAGGGTTAAGCATCAATTTCTGCTACTTTCCTTTAAAAACTTCTGACGTTGACCTTCAGTGATGTACTAAATGTCTAATTTAAAAGGTGTTCACAATTTGTTTTCTCTAATGATTAGAATAATTCTCCATGACGTTTAATGAACTGGATTACAGAACAAATAAATGTATGGTCTTTTACAGCAGTATTTAAAATTATTTATTCCTTCTTAATAAAATGTGTCTATGTTTGCAATACCATGCCAGCAGCCCTTGTTTAAAAAAATATCTTACGATTATTTAAAACTGTTTCAAATTTTTTCAGCAAATTACCATAAATTCAGATGACATAAGCAAGAACTAGGCCCCTACGTTTGAATTTTAAGAAAAATAAATTATAGCAATTATGGATTCTCGAAATAAAATAAAAATCAGCACCAGCAAGTTTGAGGCGGTTATAGGCCAGCTTGCTAAGACTTCTCATCTCGGACGAGATTCTCTGCTGGTCCAGTTCCTTGCGCAGAATATATTTCTGCTCTCTTTCAGTCTGTAAAGCTTCTAGCGCTTCCCCCAAGTGTTTCTCGGCAATCTTCTTTAAATTGGCAAGTTCCTCAACTTGGTTATTGAGCACATTTACTTCTTCCTGAACCCGACGTAACTCGTGCTTCACGCCTTCAAACTCCACCTACAGTCAAAGAATCCAATGCAGATGTGATGATCAGGTCAAACAAACAAAAATTCCTTCATTCATAAATAACCTCATATATTGACTAATAGTTTTACGAAAGGGTACGCAAAACCAAATACAATAAATTTTCATTAGGCCGTAAAAAAAATTCTTTGTTACTCGAGCATTTTCTGAATTTAAAAGTGACCAGGTGACCAAGATTTTCATTTTATTTTAGAATTCAAAAATCCTTCTTTTGGTAATTTTTTCCCCAAAATACCACTTTTGCTATGTTAAAAACAAACAATTAAACAATTCGCAATGAAAACAAAGTCCTACGCATATACACAGCAGTTTAAGACCCAAAAGTTGGATACACAACTCGATATTCGTTCTAGTATTTTGCTCTGAAAATGCTCAACACAAAACAATAACAGTTGTCTCAAAGTCCACTAAAAAATTTTTGGCCAGGAGGGTTTTGGGTCACCAGTGAGGGGCCTAAGGAGCACACATTTTTTGCGGCCTTAGTGGGGAAAGAAGATTCTGCGTGAAGAAGGGCGTAAGTGTTAGGACATATAAAAAAAAATAGGACTACACTTGCGTTACAATCTTTGATGCGGAAGTTTGTTTCAAGTTATAAAACTGATGTAAGTGAAACAACTTACTTGTAGTCTCCTCTATCAAAGATGCAAATTATTACGTTTCAACAATGCAAACCATTGTATCCCCCCCCCCTCTTCCCCGCCATACAAAAAACACCAGCAGCATCAAAGTATGTAAACCATCTTTATTACCTGGGATGATTTGAGCGACGAAACTTGCTTTTGCAAGGATATATTCTCTTCCTCTAGTTCCGAGTAATCAGTTAGTAACCGTGTCTCACGAAACTTGAGTTCTTTGAGCTCAGTCTTCATATTTTTTTTCTCCCAGTCAAACATCTCTTTCGTTTTTTGAAGCTCAACAACTTCTAATCCAAAATGATCTTTCTCTTGTTGACAACAGTCGAGCATGTGCCTTGCCTACAAATTAAAAAAAAACATTACATGTGACAAAATGCATCCAATAAGTAAACGAGACTGATTATGGAGGCTATTATTATCCATCTGCAATCCATAAATCTTTTATTTTGATGGACTTTTCTGAAGCAGAGTTATGTTTAGTAACATCTGAGCTCTTCCAACATGATGTGTCCACCAATTAAGCATGGATGTGTTAAGGGTCCTTAGGTTATTAAACAGTGACGTAACCAGCTACCGTTTAATCCTGAATAAAACGGTACTTTTTTTCAAATTATACCATTAAAATGGCAGCAATGTCTCATACATGAATGCAAATCCATAACTCGGTTAAATTTTGGTGTTTGAATACGCCAATCGTCTTTCCTAGAGCTATCCAGTTGCTCAAATAGTTTTAGAATTAAATACATACATATCGAACCTATTTAAGTTGCTTTTTGGACTTATGTCAAAGGCACTATGTCAAAGTGCCTGAGCGGGAAATCAAACCTACGACCTTTGAAACCAAAGGCCGTGGTTCCACTGCTGAGCCAAACTGACACGACCGCATCAGTACCGCTTAACGGTAGGACTGCGGCCTCTGGTTTCAAAGGTCGTGAGTTTGCTTACCCACTCAGGCAGTCTGACATAAAGTCCAAAAGGCAACGTAAATATGTTAGCATCTGTATTTATTTAACTCTTGCTAAGCCTTCGGCTTTCCGTCTTTTAGTTTTTTGATTATTTAGCATGTGCGAGCCCAAAAATGCTACTTGTCTTACATTTGAGTCGTCTTATATTCGGCATTGTTTAAAAATATATCATTCTAGTCTTCTGAAGGGGAAAAAAAAAAACAATATGTGAAATACAAATGTGGCTACTTTAGTTTTACTGTTTTTTTTTCCATTGGTGTTGCTGCCTGCTGCAACTTTAAAGCATAAGAGTAGGCACCTATTACTAAAAAACATGATGAGCCTCAAATATATGGAGTTTCGTGGCGTGAAAAGAATGCATTTTTAAAACTTGTATCTTGCGAGATCTGACCTAAAATGATGCAGACTTTTAAAGTTTTAAATTTGTTTATTTTTATCTTTTAATATTCCCTAACTAATCCTGGCCTCTACTGAAGCTGAACACAAATTTGCAACTGTATTATTAAAGTGTACAGGCGAAGTCACAAGTGCTGGGCCCTTTGCACATGTGAGTTGAGCAAGCCACCATCTCTGCATACTCGAAAATAGACGTGAATTTAAGTTACTGGTTTGGCCTTGGATACTTTAGACAAGTTACAATTTCTTAATGCAATTTAAGATCTACTTCTAGCCTAACATAAAAAAGGCTGATAATTGGCCTTTTAAAATAAATTACCTGCTTGAGTTCATTTTCCAACTCAAAGATGCTTGACGTGAGTGAAGCTTCTCTGCTCGCTTTTTCTGACAAAAGGCTCTCCTCCTGTTCGATACCGGACTTGGTAGACGCATTGTGAGTGCTTTGGAACTTGGCCAGGGCCTACAGAAAAATAAAATTAAAACATAAAATGAATAAGAAGTCCAATTTACCACCTGTAATAGCAATAATGGACTGTCGTTAAACAACAAGTTCAATGAATGCGTAGGCTATATCAATTCACACATTTCCTATTCAAAACATACTTAAGCATTTAAGGCTAAAACATATGTAATATACACATGTGGCAGTGATATTGTACACCACACAAGTGTAAATTAAAACAAAATTCCTAAAATGACACTAACCGTAAATTGTCATTAATTCACAGAGTTTACATCATCATTAGCTATCAAAATTGTTAGTGGATTTAGAATTCATTGGTAATGCTTAATACCGATGGCTGACACTTCTTAGTTATAGGGATCGACCGAATCTACTTTTACCAAATCCGGATCGGGTCCGGATAATTTACAAGATTTGGTGAATCGGATCCGGATCCTAACCGAATCCAAAATAAAAACTTTGTTGATTGCTTCAGACCTTTGTATTTTATACAGACTAAATTTTCAGTCTAGCTGAGTAAAGTAGCAAAGTGAGTAAAGTTTAAAGACTCCAGTACCCATTTTCTCAACTTGTTTATTGGTTTTTCACTTATATCTTCTGAATAGTTTATGCTAGCCATTTGAAATTAACTCCATTGGAAAGCTGGTGAAAAAACGCTTCGAATGGTATATTGAAACGTTGAAAACGGCCAGAAATTAGCGAAGTTATTGAAAAATCGCCCAGACATTACAAATTTTGCCGAATCCGAACCCTAAAGATCCGGCTTCAGATCCGGTTCGGATTCGGTCGATCCCTACTTAGTTACAAAAGTAAATTATTTATACACATATTTCTTGGGAGTCTTACGAATCGCGAAGAAAAATAAAGCTCATACATGGTAGTTCACAAAAGAAACACACTCCCGGAAAAAAATTTATGATATTTATGATATTTTCTCCATAACATCGCTATTATTTTTTGCAGTGTTCACGTAGTAGTTATGCATGACCGCTAGCAGATTTAGGTAGGACGTTTTGACCGAATTTCTGGTTTCAGTGAATATTTTACTGTTTGTGCGACATTAGGCTACTTCAAAACTCTGGCCTCTGGGTGTAAAAGAGCTTCTCAGAAAAAGGAACATGAATACGCAAAATTATCAGAATACACTTTTAAGTTTTTGTGCTCAATTTTTAGATCAGACATAAAATTTTCACATCCCTAGAACCTTAGCTGGGCTTTGTTTTAGAGTCTGAGGGCACGAACAACGAGGGATGGGTCGGTTTCATTTTTTTTTTGACTTCGGTTCAGGTTTTGGTTTTCACACCCACAAAACCCCGGTTTCGGTATCGGTTTTTGCCACCATCCACCCCAACCAACTATTTCTAGTTTTTTTTTTTTGTAACAGTAGTATTACCAGCTTCTAACTCACTCATGCTTTCACTGTCAGCAGGGTCACAGCTATGGCACCATTTTTCTTTACTATTATTTTTTTAATAACTAGGAGCTTTGCTGTCATTTATACGTAGAAAATCATAATTATTAAAATTTTTTTTTAAATAAATCAATTTTTGATTTTTCGGACACCGTACGAAAAACTGATGCAAATTCCAAATTGGTTTCGGTGTCCAGTAAAAACCGAAAATTCGTTTTCGGTTACCGACCCAACCCTACGAACAACCTGTTCAGCCTCTTTACTTCAAGCCATGGGGTTTATTATTTGTGATGTACAAAACAATACATCACCTTGATCTGTCGTATGTAGGTCTACATCGATTCATTCAGTGCAGTATTTGGTACTGCAACCAAGCTTTTCTAATTTGGGATTAAAAAAAAAATAGGCCCATAAAAAGCTAGCCTACGAGATTAGGTAACTCTGGCTGAACTGCTATGCAACCAGCCTAATGACCTTGCTACAGGTTTTAATGAATGCCAATGCAATGATTATCACTGAACAACTACCCTACTAAAAACTAATTTAGTTCAATAAACAAAGTGAAGCCTTTCATTAACAGCTATCAATGTCAAAATTTGACAGCTTGAAGGACATGATATCACTTCCAAGAAGATTTCTTGTGCTGCTCGATCTTCGTAAATGCACCTAATCTGAAATATGTCGTAGGTATGTTATACTTCACGAAAGCCATAGGACAAAAGGAGATAAAAGGTCTACGAATTATAAAAAAAAAAATCATGGAGCCAAGCATGGGTCTTGAAACATTTTACAAGCCAGGTGGCTAATGCTGTGAGCTCTTCGGAGTCTCACAGCATTTGAATGTGAAGCAAACGGCAAATGAAAAAAAAAATAAAGACGTAAGTGTTGTAATTAATGAAGGCCAACTTAAAACTTAAAAAAACGCACGGTGATGGGGTGGAGAGAAGACTGTTTTTTTTATTGTATTGAGAAGGTGAGAACGTCTGCTGATCAGTGCAAGACTGCAAAGTCCGCTGCACTGTAAGGTTTATGACGGGAACCGATGCGCTGAAAGCAAGGTTGACGGTATAATTAGGAAAAAGCTCACAGCATTGCCGTTAGCTTTCACAAACCTTGTAGCCAAGACGGCTACATTACCGGGATGACATAATCTGCATCGGAAAGAGAATTTTGGGATTGGTCAGCGTGGTTTTTATTGGTTCACTAGCACAACGAACCGATACCAACTGATTTCGTTAGTGAAAATTGTAACTGGAGAATAATTAGACATAAAGGCATACAGTTTGTGAAATTTTCCTTAGGAAATCTCACAGTATAGTTTTTACCTGTAGGCAAATACTGAAATTTTTACTTTATATTTGAAAAAAAAAAATGACTCGGCAAATTATTTATTTGCCACGTATTTCCTTTCCTTTTTAATAATTCGGGACAGCGTTTCCAATGAGATGCCTTTCTGTATTCCATTTACCTGTTTTTATTATTATTATATATTATTATCTTAATATTTTAATTTTATATTATTTTAATTATCTTTATTAAGATTGACAATAATGGTTTTGGCCAAACTTTAAACTGCGAAGCATTTTATTCATTTATATATATTTTGTTAAATTTTATTACATTTTATTGTATTGAAGAAATATTGACAATGATCCCCGGCTTTTCCCTCCACTTGTCCCTCACGTTCGGCAATGCCATCGGGGACCATTGTGCCCCTGGTAGGTCTAACCTTGGTGGTAAGGCATTCGTGACCCCAACCCAATGCCATACACCCTTCCTCTGCAGCCGAGCCATCATCTTCGTTTTAATCTTTCAAACTCTTAAACCTTTGTAATTTATAATTTTTAGTTTTAACATGGGATGGCAGTCAGTGGCCAGCAGATCCTTGCCATTCCGGTTGCATTTGCAACAAACTTAAATATTATTATTAAAAAAATGCACTAATTATGCAGGAGTACAAAAAAATAAGGAAAACATTTTGTACATCGATATCGGCCAAATTGTGAGAATCGGATTGGTAAAAGTCTGGTGACAAGTCTTCCCCATCATTGACAGTCAAATTATTATAAAACTGGGCCACAAGCAGAGTTAACGCAGAGTTGTAACGAGAAAAAAAAAATCTACCCACTCGCACGAAAAAAAAAAGTCACTACGATCCGTCATAAAATGTACAGTTCCGGTCAAAAAAAACGTCCTTTTTCGTTATATCGAGGGTCGTAATGACGACCATAGACAAATTCAAGTATCTCGAAAACTACTAAACGGAGTGTCATGAAACAAAGACTGAACTGATTATCAGATTGTCTACTATATTTCTATCCTTATTAAATAACAAAGTCAACTGACAGAAAATAATTGGCCGAGCGAGAATAACTTAATGATATCTGATATCTCGAAAACTAGTAGAAGGATTTTCATGAAACAAAGACTGAATTGCATATTACATTTTGCTGTTTAATATTGCATGTCATACGTATAGAAATATAGCATATGTAATAAAAATTAATTCATTTTTTGTTTGATTCTATTCTATCCAGTAGTTTACGAGATATGTTATTAGTTATCAACTCGTGTTGCTCGCTCGGCCGATTATATTTGGATACGTACCATTGCATGTAATACGCATAGAAATATAGCTGATATTATAATAAGCAACCCAGTTTTTTTGTTTCATTCAATTCTGCCCAGTAGTTTCGACGTATCAACACTTTCGCTCAGAGTCACATACATTAATCCTACAACGAAGGCGATTTTTATGACCGGAACTGTACCTTCCCTTTAAAAATCACAGCAGCTCAACCTCAGCAACCTTGAAATTTATTATGAGCACACCTCATAAAAAAAAAAAATGAATGCCAATTTACTGGCGCTTTCACCCAGTAATTGCTTTTCAGGATGGGACTTGTCTCCCGTCTGTTTCTTCTGAAATTAATCTCTCCCCTGGCCATGTGTCTCTAATTACGGCTGGGGCTGCATGAAGCCAGGTTCACTCGTACTCCCCCACACAGGAGGGTGGGTTGGGTAAGCTGCACGATGGATAGATAGGACCTTGTGTCACCATGCCCATTTTTGGAAACAAGCTTGATGGCGGTGCAGAACCAGGCACGGCAACAGCTTTTAAGTGGAACAGAGCAGAACTCAAACAAGACAAGCAAGTCTCTCTTGGTGGGATGGCCACATGCAATTCGAATTTAGACCACCCAATTAAAAAAATATTGAGGCGGAGTTAAAAAAAAAAAAGTGTTAAGACTAGTGCTCTACTAATGTAGGCACATATTTACGTCATTAGTACAGGGTTCGCACAAGATCAAGATTCATGCACTTTCAAGGATTTTTATTCAAAACCAATTTAAATTTTCAAGGACTTTTCCAAGGACCTTTATTAATCAACAAACTTGCCAACAATATCTCCCTAAACACTAAAATTCTAATTTTTTATTTGTGCACAAGTTGGAAAAAGAAGCAGCGGAATAAAGGCCGATGGAAAAATACACCACGTGGGAATAAAAAAAAAACAAAAAAAGAAAGCGGTAAATTTGTTGTTTTAATTAAGTTCAGTTGCCTTGGCTGGAATCCCAGCAGGCAGGATACACGGTTTCACCAGATACGTATTTTTTCCTTTGGCTTTTTTTTTTCTCTCCTACGTTGACCTTAATAGCGTACAAGTGATGAAAACGCGTAGAGGAACAAACTTTTAAAGATAAGCTTAACAACATTTTCAAAATTCAAGTACATAAAACTACATCCTAGCGAATTTTCGACAGTCTGTCAAGCTAGTGGAGCAAGGTGGCATGATGGTTAGCATGACCGTCTCCTGTGACAGAGGTCCCGGGTTCGAATCCGGCCTCAGAGAAGGGCCCTGTGATGTCTCGTGCTCATGTCGATTGTGGCATGAAAAAGAACCTAGGAATTCCGATAGGACTTGCCTAGCAAAATTGACCCTCTCTCCTTCTGGTGCCACGGCTAAAGCTGGGTGCGTGTCAAAAAGCTACAGTCTGTCAGGTTGGAGGTGTTAAAAAAATACAGCCAACTGTCTTCATCAGGCATCTGCTTCACTCCCCACTTTTCGACCTTGTTTTGATCTTTTAAATCGGCGTTTTTTCCGCCGTTGCCTCCTGTATTGATGGGGCCTGCTTTTCACTACCGTCCGTACTAATGGGGCCTGTTCTCCACTCTTTTGCACACAATCGTTACGTAGAAGACACTGGATTGCAGGGTTTGATGATCCCAGGATATTCACCAGCACGCCCTTCTCAACCATGCAATCCAGGATCTTCTATGCAATGACCTGTGCGCAAAATTGAGAAAAGAGTGGACAACCGGCTCCATTAGTACGGAAGGCAGCGAAAAAAAACAGGCCCCATCAATACATGAGGGAAAGGAACACCAAAACAAGGTCAATAGCCTAAGTGGGAAGTGAAGCGACACCTGATGAAGGCAATAGGCTGTGCTTTTAACACCTCCAGCGTGACAGACTCTCGAAAATTCGCTACTAATTGTATATCTTGAACTTTGAAAATTGCGTAAGTTGTACTCCGTTTTTCTAAGGGTTTTTAAAATAAGTGTACGAACGTTTTTAAAATAACATTTTACGATAAACATCAATTTCGGCTAGCCTATTTAAAACAAATGGCAAGTTTGTTTTTATCTCGCTCAAAGAAAAAGCATTTTAAATTATGACAAAGAAATTAAATTCAAGGACTTTCAAAGATGTATCAAAAAATTTCAAGGAATTCAAGGCCTGGATGTTTTTCTTAACAAATTCAAGTACTTGAAAGAACTTCAAGCACCTTGTGCGAACCTTGATAGCCTAGTAGCAATACTAAGCACTAAGGCTTCACTGATATCAACTTTAACGATCCGATACGATCCAGTTTTAAAAAGGTTACCGGTACTGATATGGATATCCAAAATATTAATCCTCAATTTTTTAATCAATGATGTGGTTTTCTTCAAAAGTCCTATAGTTATTAAAATAAAAAGTTGTAAAATAGTAATCAACAGTTGAAGATAGCAAGGTAGACAGTTAGTGGATTCCCGAGCAAAACGCCGCAAACCGCATGTCGTCATCTCAAACGGTTAACAAGTTATTGATAATTCAGAGAAAGTTGCCAATACCAACCTGATATCAACACCACAAATATTGGCAACCGATCTGATCAAGTATCGATACAGCCATACTAGGCACACTTCTAACTCAACAGTCATGATTTCCATTTTAAAAATGAAAGTACGATAACTGTACGATGAATTACTTTGAACGTGGGAAAACACTATGATGGAAACTTTTTAATGCTGCAGACTCAAAGACTTCACAAACATCGAGTTTGGACAATTTTTGGAGTAATTTTTCAAGTACGGTAACTGTTCGTCGAAAAATTTGTCAAACTCGGTGTTTGTAAAGTGTTTGAATGTATAGCGTTTAAAAAAGTTTCCATCATAATGAATCTTGATTTCCTTTTTTCTGCTTCTCGACACTTTATAAGGTTTCAGTTAACGCAACCTTTCAGCAAAAATATCCCTATGCAATCAAACTAATTTTATTTTAAAAATCATAAGAAGAGAGCGTAGATGAGAATGGCAAACATGGTGTTTTACTTTTGGATTATTGTTAATTTATAGAAGCCAAACTGAATTGAGAATATGGTGAAGATCGTTTTAAGGAAGAGACTCGAATGTGGGAAAAAAATCTTTTAGGCTAGTTTCCTGTTTTATTGTAGTCTAATCAAATTTATTATTATAATAGTAGGAAAAGAAGGACACACCTAACTTAATCATGACAGGTATGATGGTGTAGCCCAATAAGGAGATCTGCAATCGTTCTGTCTCCAGAATGAAAATTCAATCGTTACGAACAAAAAAAATTCTGTTTTACGTTTGAGAATCCTTAAAGTTGAAGAGGAATAACTTAGCATTTTATTTAAAGTTCTAGGCCCAGCTTGCTACACAATTCAGCATTAGTGCTGGGCGTTATCGGAAATTTTTGGTACGGTACCGGTATCGGTAATCTGCAAAAAAATATTTGGTATTTTCGGTATCCGCCTTCCTGGGTAGTTGACACATACCCTCGCGCCAAACTGCTACTAAATGATACAGGGCATACCAGACTGTTTTCCGATGTCTGATTTCAACATCGGTGCTCTACCTGAATGATTGAGTAAATATTTTGCAAATTGGTCATTGGTTTTTCCCCTTATTAAATTCTTAACAGTTTATGCTATCAATTTAAGTTTAGCTCAGTTGGAAAGCTGGTGAAAAACGCTTCGAATGGTACATTGGAATGTCCAAATCGGCCAAAAATTGGCGAAGTTATTAAAAAATCAGTTAGACACTAAAAATATACGGTATACATTTCGCTATTACGGTATGCAAATACCGTTTAAGGTTTCGGTATTCAAAAAATACCGATAACCGCGGTAAAAATACCGATACTGCCCAGCGCTATTCAGCATGTCCACCATTCCTGATTACAGGGCAAAATCAATAGGCCTAAGGTTAGCTAACTCGCAGCATTTTGGCATTGACTACTTTTCACAATATCAGTGAGTGGGGTATGCTGTAAAATCTCACGTCCTGTAATTCTTTGTATAACAGTGGTCTATTTAACCTTTTGGACCTTTTTTTACCCTCATATTAACCTTTTCAGTTAAACTATTGGTTTGTGGGGTAAAACTTGGCACATATTTCTGTCCGTTGGTGTCATTCTTTGAACGGCTAAATTACGGTAGGCCTAGATCTTCTTATCACCTTTAAAAGGCAAACTCAAGCCAAAACATGTTTCTGTATGCAATCACGAGTGGAGTGAGTGTGTAACATCCTCGAGGCTAGCTAGGGAATTTTGACCAAACTTAGCTCGTGCCTCAGTAGCACTAGGAAATAGTTACTCTTTTGGATTGAATCAGGATCTAAAGGTATGACTTCATGGGACTACTTACAATAAATTCAAGGGCAGTGAAAATAAAATGTCAACAAGCTTTTATCGTAGACAGAGTCCTTTGATTTAACGAACCGACGAAGATGAATCATTTTTGAGAAAGACAGTGTTACACGAATAAAAGTCAAACAAACAACTGTGTATGCAAAAAACACAGGTAATCTATGTTTCCGAAGGGCAACTAGAAACAGTATTTTGCCGCCCCTCCTGCCTGGCCGGCTGAAAATTGTATCTATTGCCTGGAGGAAACATACATTACCTGTGTTTTTTGCATTCCTTTCCTGAGGGATGCTCCTCTGTGGAGGTTTGAAAAGTTGTCGCTAGATGGCCAGCAGCCCTCTCCAATGTTGGTCGCCACTCGCCATTTGGCGAATGGAAATCAGCAGTTGGCGACTTGGAATTTAGCCTTACTCGCCAAAATGGCGACAAGCAATACCCAATGACACTTAAAGAGCGATATCTTGGGAACCATACAAGTTAGAGACGAACGGTTTGCGGCGTTACGCTCAGATTTTTTAGGGCTACGTTACTGCTTTTTCTGCATTAATACTGGTATTAAAGGAAATTTTACAATTTCGGAAATACATAAATTAAAAAAACCATGCATTATGCAGGATGTATTTGGTATGTGGCGAGTGCTTTCTATGGTCTACTGGCCAAGTGGCGACTGCAACTGGATTGTCATTCGAGAGAGTTGATGGCCAGCATGCCATCTTTTTTATCCTCTCAATCTGTCAGGTGGTCACTCCAGAGGGGAGGTAGGGCGGGTACAGGTAATGTATGTTTCCTCCAGGCAATAGCACAATTTTCAGCCGGCCAGGCAGGAGGGGCGGCAAAATACTGTTTCTAGTTGCCCTTCGGAAACATAGATTACCTGTGTTTTTTGCATACACAGTTGACCTCGTCAAACGTGGAGGTGAGCTCCACCTGACGGGTGCCCAAGGGTTACGAGCTGGCTCCCCCCCAAAAATCAGAGATTTTTGCACCTTATTGAAAACATATAACAGGTATCTGGCTCTCTTTCGTAGATGTGGTGGCCCTGACAAGGGCTGTTTGTTTAAAGTGAGTCTTGCTTCTGCTGCAGGACATCTGCTTCAAGGCATCGGATGTTTTCAGTGCTTAAGGGGGTTGGATAACAACTCTGGCAGCGACGATGGGTCCCAGGCAGTGTAATCCGTTTTCTTGTTTCGTCATGTCCCTGAAGTAATGGCTGGTGAAAACGGACTGCTTTCGCCAGGAAGTGGCCTCCATGATGTCGAAGATGGCGATGTTGTTGAATGCCCAGGATGCCGAAATGGCCCTCAGCTCATGCGCCGTTGACCTTATATTGATGTCGGGGTGGTCATTGCAGATGTCTTTGTAGGCATTGTTGATGATGGTTTTTTTCCATGAGGCGATCATCGCGGTCAATGTTATGCCAAAGATGGTTGCAAAAGGAAGGAAAAGTTGGTTCCGTCCCTTGCGGAAATCGAGGTTTTAGGTCCTCTTGATGTAATAGCAAAGGGCCCGTACGGGGCATAGTAGTTTCTCGGGTTCGTTTCCAATGATGTTAGTGAGAGCAGGGATGATGATTGGTTTGGATGGTTTACATGGTTTTGGCTCGAAATTACAATCTGGGTTTGAGTTGAATGGCAGTGAAGTTGTCGTGGAAGAAGCAGAAACTCGGGTCAATGAAGAGGGCTTGTACTTCGCTGCATCTTTGTCCAGTGGCAAGGGTTGTGAGAAAAACAGTTTTTCTGGTTAGATAGTTTAAGTCGCCGCAATGTTGGATTGGTTCATATGGACCTTTGAAACATGATTCGAGCATGATGGCAAGGTCCCAGTCTGGGAAGGAGTGATGGATGGATGGTCGTTAGTTCTCGAAGGATTTGATAAGGGATGTTATGTTGTAGTCATCAAGTACATGGTAATTTCCAGCTGCTTTGAAAAAGGAGTTTAGTTTAGGGTTGATCTGCATACGAGAATTGTCGAGCCCTTTAGACCTTGGTCGAAGAGTACATTGAGGAAATTTAGGAGTTCTGGTTTAGGGAGATTGACTGGATGAACTTTCCTCCCGACACAGCAATGAAGCCATCTTTTCCAGTGGTTGTCGTAAATACTATTGGTTGATGCTCGGATTGCCTTGCTTGCAATGCGAGTGGCTTGTTCTGTAAGAATTCCTGTCTCTTCAAGGAGTTTCATGATAGTAGCCACCCGTGTTAAGTGTAGGAATTAGTGGGTCGCAGGGCCGGATTAAGGTTACTCGGGGCCCTGGACAAAATTCTTAAGCCCCCCCCCTCCCTATTTCTCTTCCACATAAACAGCTACTTATCTAGGGGCAAATGAAGAAAATTGTGGGAAGAGGAAGAACTTTTACAAGTACTTTTCAATTTTAATTGTCAGTTACTTCTCATCTTACCTTTTAGAATTGTACTGCTCAATATTTTCTCCTTAGTCTGCACATTTTTTTTTTTTTTAGTTTTGATTGTAAAACATTATGAGAAATGTTGCAGAAATTTGGGGCCAGGGACAAATGTCCCTGCCTTAATCTGGCTCTGAGTGGGTGTGTTGGTGGATTGGGTCCCTTTCCTTTGTGAAAGCAGATCTGGAAGGCCTGGTAGACTTCTTGGACAGTTTATTAGAAGGTTTAGAAGTTATGGGAACCATGGGGACGAAGGCCAGTTCGGTATGTCCCTTCTGTTTCTAGGATCTTTTGGAGGACTGCGAGGAATAGTTTGAAGGGTGGAAACAGGAAAGTGTAGAGATTCTTCCAAGGGAACGTCGGGGCATCCACTCCCCAGGCTTGAGGATCCGGGAGGGGGCTGATGAACTGGGAAAGTTTGGCATTATGCCTCGTGGCGAACAAGTCTACAATTGGTGTCCCCCAGATGTTGAACAGAGATTCGCAAATGGATTTCTTGAGGGACCATTCCCCTGTTGGGTTTTTTTTCCGGGAGAGTGAATCGGCTATGACATTCTTGTTGCCTGGGATGTGGAGTGGTAGAATCATTGTTTTCAAGGTTGTGAATAGTTAGAAGATTTCCGAGGTGGTTTGGTGTAGGAGGCGTGAATGGTAGGTGCCGCCTTCTTTCCGAATGTATGCTACTGCTGTTGTGTTGTCTGTGAATTTGGATGACTTTCGAGGCGTCTTGATGTTGGAAATGGTGGACGGTTTCCGGTATGGCTTTTAGTTCCAGGACATTGATGTGATCTGTGTTGTTTTGAGGCCATGTCCCCGATGAATCCAGATTTTGAGTGTGGGCCCCCCAGCGGTGAAGTGAGGCGTCTGTGAAGAGGTTTAAGTCTGGCTGTGGTTTGTGGAGGGCTACTGCAGCTGCCAGTGTCGTTGCGTCGGACCACCACAGTAGAGTGACGTGAGGGAAAAGGAGGTCCGTTGGTTTTGAGCTCTTCATGTCGTGGTCGTCCCCAGTGGTCTATGCGGAAGTGGTGTACGGGTCCTGTCATCCATCTTCCGTAGGGAACAAGTGCTGCCAAGGAGTCTAGCTTCCCAATTAGTGAGTTTAGTTCTGTGATGTGTGAGGGATTAGTTCGGAAGGAGCTGCAGGTTTGGAGAACATCTTGGATTCTTTCTGTTGAAGGGGATATGGCTGCAGATGCGAGACGTGAAGGTGAAGGTCTGGCTTGGGGTTAGTCCTGACTTCGGGAAATTTATGGCAAAGCCTAGTTCTGACAAAACGTTGATGGAAAAGACTCGTTTGAACATTAGCTGGGTACAATCTTCGTTGTTTAGAATCCAATCGTCGAGGTAGGCACTTACGGAAGTTTGATTCTGATGTAAGTGGGAGAGTACTGGTTTTAGAACGGCTGTGAAAATTTTTAGTGCTTCGTTGAGGCCAAAGGGAAGGCATTGGAATGCGTACACTACGTCGTTGTAGATGAAGCGGAAGAGGTGAGTGATTGAATGATGGAGGGATGTGGGATGGAATGTGGAATGATGGGATGTGGAGGTAGGCGTCTATGAGATCCAGGGATATAGTCCAGTCATTTTGATGTAGGGTTTGTCGAATGGAGTCTAGGGTTTGCATCTTGAAGTGGTCGTTTTCAATGAGCCGGTTCAGTGGTTTTAGGTTGAAAATGAGGCATTCTCTGCCGGATTTTTTTGGTCTTAAGAAAATGGAGCTGTAGAAGCCTGGTCAGAGAGGGTTTGAACATATTCTTATTGAATGTTTAGCGAGGAGGCTCTCTACTTCCATGGAGAATGCGGCTGAAGGGTGTGCGGCTTGGTCCCACGGGGGTAGGGGGAACGACGTGAGGGGTGGTTTTTACATGAAAGTGAGGCGGAAGCAGTCGGCGATGATGGCGAGGATGAAAGGGTCGGTGGTGATTCGCTTCCAGGCTGGAAGGAACTGACGAAGGCAGCCACCAACTGTAAGCGAAATCGGATGGGCATAGTCAGTGGGAGCTGCGGGATTTGCTGCAACCTTTTGGAGAGGAGTGCCGACTGCGTTGGTCGTAAGAAGTGTTGCGGTATGGTTTGTTCCCTTTGCGGTTGGATGGCTTCCCACGAAAAGGCCGGTTGTCTTGCTGTCTGGATTCATCACGGTTGTAGTGGGGTTTGTGGCTGTCATTTTGGTATGTGTTATCGTCATGTTGCTTAGTCGCGTGGAGGAAAAAAAGATGGCAGGCCAGCCTCGCTTGAATGATTATATACCAGAGGAGTCTCGCGCATGCGTTGACTGGGTTACGCAGCTGGCCATCTAGCGACAACTTTTCAAACCTCCACTGAGAAGCATTCCTCAGGAAAGGAATGCAAAAAGCACAGGTACAGTAATCTATGTTTCCGAAGGATAACTAGAAAAAAGATTTCAGTTTTGCCACACAAGGCATGAGCCAGTAGAGCCCCCCCCTCCCCCCTTCATAAAAGAAATGTTGTTTTTGTTTACACTAGGCGAGAGCCCATGCAGTGGAAACCGCTCTCCTTCATAAAGAAGATAGTAATTTTTGCCACGCAAGGAAATGCCTAGTTGAAGCAGCAACCCCCCCCCCCCCCCCTTTCCCTTCTTAAAAAAAATGTAACTTTTGCCATCAAGGAGAGAGCCCCATGGAGGTCCCCGTTCATCAAAGAAAAAATTGCAGGTTTTGCCACACAAGGCGAAAGTTGAGGCCGTTCATAGAAAAAAAATGAGGTTTTTCACCACATGACAAGAGCCCCAGTAAAAATAAATAAAACAATTTAGTTTTTGCCACACATGACACAACTTTCATGAAACTATAGCAATAACTAACTTGCTGATATTTTGTAATTAGAATATAATTTTAAATTTGGGCCAGTGTGGGGGGCCTCACCCAAAGTCGGTGGTCCCGGAGGCCGCTGCCTCCTCTGCCTCACTGTAGCTTTACGCCACTGATACTGATTCAAAACATGTCGTTGATTTAAGTGGTTTTTTTTTTAATTTTGGGATCAACTTTATTTTGGGAGGACGTTTGTTCACGAAAATTTTCCTTCTGACTAGTACGCCTGATCGGCATTTGACGTCATGAGCAATTTTCACAGCAGTTTTATGCAAATTTGTAAATAATATAGAATAAAGTTAGTGACGAAATTACCCTAGCGGAAGCGCAATTTAACTATCTCTAATTTGGCACTACTCTCATCTTTATAGACTGCTTTAGTTCAAGAGGAGTAGAGGTACAAACAAGCACACACACGTACATCGTATATTTTTAATGATGTTGATTATTTTGATAACTTGGTTTAGTTTACCATCTAGGTTCGTGAGAAATGCCAAATGTTTTTCACTACAGCCAAGCGGTAAGCTACTGAAAGCCTATTCCAAAAACTATAGGTTACTCTTGACCATTCGAGTATTAAAACCCAAAATACACACAAATTCAGAACCAAAATACTGTATTAGTAGCCTACTATTCATGCAAATTTTCAAAAGACCGACCACGTCTGTCTCGCCAGGCCCTACCAACACAACTCAAACTTATGTCATCTACAATGTCACTTGGAAATCGGAGTTTGAAATCTGTGCTCGTTCCCGACATGGCTTCCTAGACACTTGAGGGATCAGGAATCCCTTGACATCCAGCAACATGTTAAAAATCACGCCATCGTTATGAATACTCAAGCCCCCCCCCTCACGGAATTTGTTTTCTTCTTGTCAAAGAGTTTTCCAAGATGATCACACCGCAGTGGAGAATGAGCATGAAAAATATAGGAGGCCATGTCAGGCACGAGCGCAGCTCTCAAACGCCGATTCCCACAGCGACAAAGTAGCTGACATAAGTTTGAGTTGTGATTGTAGGGCCTAGTGAAAACAAACGTGGTCGGTGTGTTGAAAATTCGCATGGATAGCCTACTAGTACAGTATTTAGGTTCTGAAACTTGCATATTTTGTGTTTTAAATAATCGAATGATAAAAGAATGACAAACCTTCAGTGCAGAAAATACTATTCCAAGGCGTTCCCAGCCGAAAGCGTCTCAGAAGCTTCATAGATTAGTTAGGCTATGGCCTACCTATTTTACGAGCAACATTCCCCCTGACTGTCCTGGTGCTTACATCATCATGCTACGGTGGATTTTCCATATAGAATGCTCCCCTCTTCATCAATAGAGACAAAGGCCGCGTTAGCGAGACAGAAGTGAGACGGGTAAAAAAATTATTTGCGCAATGTCATTTGTGTACTGCCTCTATTACTTCATACACAAAAATGATGGCGACTCCAGGCAGCAGTGGGGTATAGCTTTTTGTAAGCTATTGTTTTCGCCTCTAAGCGGAATTGCTAATTATGAGGACAATAAGGGGCCATTGAAAAACCATGTGGCCGTTTTTTTAAGCCAGTTTTAACTACCCCCCCCTCCCCCGTGTGGTCATCTGTGGCCAGATTTGGTACCTCCAAAAAAACCACGTGGCTCATAGCCACACCCCCTCCACGTGCTCAAAAAAATTACATCTTAATGTGTCTTCTACAAATGCGGTACAACTTCATATAAAATGTGTGTTATTGCACCGTACCAAATTTGGTGTTCGAAATGAGAAACCCAACAAAGTCCCACACGTACTCCACTTCGCTTTTAATAAACGCAGCTGTTTAATTCATCGTGTGAAATATTTTCACCAATTTTTTTGGCGAACTGCAATGACCGCTAGACTAAACTTCATCTGAGATTTGGTAACAGACGAAAAGTAGAAAATTTTTAACCTAGTATGTTCATTATTACGTAGGCCATCACTGCATTGAATTGTCCCAGCGAAGCACTCGACATTTTAGCTGCACACTATTTAAACGAATTTAGTACGAGTGAGGGAAACCGAGTCTTACGTTGTTAAAGATTTCTACGACAAGCCGCGGTATCTTCAGCACTATGCGGGAAATTCAGTTTGGTTGACTGGGCCTGAGACGTAAAGGTCAATATGTAGGAACAATATAAGAACAACGTAAGGCTGAGTGAGACGCTATGCGTAGACTCTTGTAGGGTTAATCACCAATCCATTGGTGATAAAGGTTTTCCCTTCAATGCTATAGCCACGTGGTTTACTTGGACACCCCCCCTCCCCCCACCTCCATTGTGGTTACTTGTGGCCGAAAGCCGACCTCCCCTTCACCCCCTGGCCGACTGCGTGGTTTTTGAATAGCCCCTAACTCACCCAAAAAATAACAACTATCCACTCATGTTATAAGTAGTTACGTTCGTACAGAATTTAAGGTAGCCTACGCCTATATGTTTGTGGAAACTTGAACGAAAGGTGGAAATATACCGTACGCTAGTCGACTTGAGGAACTAGTTCCAGAGTTAAGGATGAAATTAACACAAAAAACGAAAAATTAGCAAATTCTAACTTGAGGCACGCACGACAAAAAAGTTGGAAAGCGGCCAGGACAGCAAACATCCTCTCCTCTTCCAAATATGCAAAACGAATACAAGCACCGGTGAGTCGGCCAACGCCCGTTTAACAAGGCCACCATTATGTAGCATCGACTAGCCTACTGGCATTTGTTATAGCAAAAACACAAACAATAAACATGACAAGTTTATCGATAGGGAGGGATCTATCCCACTTTTGCAACAAAACGTTACCCAAGCGGAACGCATCAACTGTCATTACGACAATAATTGAACAATAAACAATAATTTAAATTGACCTGCGTGATCGCGGTAACATCATTTTCCTATATCAGAACGAAAACACTGTAATTAGAATGTTTAGTTCAACCCTCATTACAACGAAGTTTCATGAATAAATATACAAATACGGGGGAATCGGATCAAAACCGTGCTTAAAAATTGATAAAATTCGCATATCTTCTAATATCCATTCAGGCTATGTCGATTGTTCCGTCAAATGGGAGGCTCCACAAATGGTAACGATCTATATTTGGTGTGCAACCGGCTAACTAAAGTTTGCAAATAGGGTAGCCTATCCGTAAAACAACTTGTTTAACGTAATCACTGGCCCTCATTGATTGCTGTGCAGAATTCAACAATACCACGAACAATCGGCATACAATCAACAAGTTAGATAATGAATGAAAAACAATCACAGGTATACGATTGCGATTATGACAAGCCCAATAAACAACGAAACTCGCAATAACGAAATGTAAACAAACTCATACCGGACGAATGGAAGCGATCACAAATTAATTACCCCCTAAACCAAACCTACCTCTTTTACACATTCCAATTCGTGCCTCGTATTTTCGTACAGGTTTTCGTACTCTTCACATTTGCTTTGCCAAGTGCCCTTTTCTTTCAGGAGATCCAGCCCATATTGAGCCGACTGAATTTTTTCGTGGTTAGCCAAAGCCAAGTCTCGTTGCAAACGCTCAACTTCTTGCTTGAGTCCTTCAACGGACTCGGTAGTGTCAGCCATGGCTATCCGATTATTGCCTTGACACGTAAAATAAGTGACGGGATCTTCTTAGTACTTGAAAACTAACTATCTGGACGGACGGAGGTTCGGAATTCGCCATTTTTTGAGAGTCGCCATCTTCCATCGTGACGTGTGGATCGTCGAATGATTTGATTGGTCGGTTAGAGGATGAAAGAAAATGTGAATAGGGCAATACAACAGAAAACAAAGTTTCGAGAATTCCACCCATGAGCTGAAAAAATGAATACTAATAATTACAAACAATTGCGATAGCTTGTGTTTTAAATTTAATCTATTTATAGTTAGTATAAATTATTTTTTAAGTGACTAATTCAAAAATTTTTCTTAAAAATTGCGCTAATTATATGGCTTTGCGTTGCGCTAGATTGATAAGCTTTCAAAAAAGGCTAAAGGTTTTTATTTCTTTGGTTATTTACGCAAATGATAATAATGACTATCAAATAAATACGTTAAAATCTGTTTAGTTTTCTCACTTTTCTTTTATTACTTACCCAGATATCCATTCTTTATTTTTTTTAAACTATTTTACTTGAATTATTTGTTTCACGTTTTCACTACTGCCGGCCGCCATTTTACCACGTGGTGAGCTAGTGGGATCTGTGCTTTACGTTTCTGAACGTAAACATTCACAATGGTCAGGAAATTTCTGAGTAAGTATATAGTTGTAAGTATTCGAGTGACTAACTGAGCTATTTTACATGCTCGACGATTAAGTACAACTCTCGTGGTGTTAGATTTAGTGAGCATTTCTCCGTGATCGATCAAAACATTCATGACGGCGTTTTGCTCTTGCAGTTGCATGCACTGCACGAATTACTTGATTCAAGTGGAGCCTTGACCAATCAGTACTCTCTCTCAATAGTAACTAAGGTTTACAGTAGCAATTTTGCCAAAAACAAACCTTCCCGAAAAAAAAAGACGTCACGTGCAGTGGGACAAACAACATATTGCTGTTTTGCGTTTGTGTTGTTGTTGTCGCCCGTGCTTGATTTACACAAGTTACAGCAGTCTGCTTCGCCCTTCACACTACCACGCTGCATTGTCTGATCCGCGTTCAGTTTCGTTTTGGTGATGGTGGCATTTACGCGAGACCATGCTACCTTGGACTAACTACTCTCTTCGAGATGGACGAGTCATGCACGGCTCCCTGTAAGCCCGAATGTGTTCCGACCGTCTGCAGCTGCGATCGCAGCGCCACCCCGAAATCTGTCGGTGGCTTGTCACCTTATAGCCCATTCACACCGCGACGATGTGAACGGCCGCTAAGTTGTAACTGACAGTCGCTATGACAACCAGCCCCTCAGGCAGTCATACGCAGTCGTTCGCTGTTGGTCGGAGCAAACGCAACTTTTCATTTTCTGCGTTGCTCACCGATGTCACCCACCGACAGACCAATGGCTGACAAGCCGCTACGAACACGATCGGCGAAATGCAAGATGGTGGCGGAGAACACTTCGAAGCTTCGATTAATGCTCGTTGCTTACACGAATATCGCTGCAACGAGATAATTATAGAGAACAGCTAAAAAATTGTAATGTATTCAATGGCGGTATGATTTATTAAAAAAACGGGGAATCACAGTATGATGGGTCGTTTAGGCACGTCGCCGCCACGTAGCCCAGTTTTGAAAAGTAAGCGTCCTAGCTCTACTCATTCTGCAGCATTGATTGGGCCATTGTCGGTTGTTCGGCGGTCGGTCGTGCTGGTGTGACAGGGTCTAATTTTTAGTGCTGTTGGTCGCCGCCGTTCCTTGCTTTTGTCGTGGCGGTGTGAACCAGCTGATAGACCTCCTCACTCGTGTTACGTGATGATAGTTAAACAGGAAACCCTTCGGAAATAGTTTCGATCTACAGTGACGCAGGGTCGTGCTGCCAGTCTCCTAACAATATCGGGTGCACGGACTGTGTATGGTGGCTGAGGTGAGGTAGGTGAATCGTCTATTGTGAAGAGAGTAGTTAGTCCAAGATGCTACTAGCCTGTAAGCCCGAATGTGTTCCGACCGTCTGCAGCTGCGATCGCAGCGCCACCCCGAAATCTGTCGGTGGCTTGTCACCTTATAGCCCATTCACACCGCGACGATATGAACGACCGCTAAGTTGCAACTGACAGTCGCTATGACAACCAGCCCCTCAGGCAGTCATACGCAGTCGTTTGCTGTCGGTCGGAGCAAACGCAACTTTTCATTTTCAGTGTTGCTCACCGACGTCACCCACCGACAGACCAATGGCTGACAAGCCGCTACGAATACGATCGGCGAAATGCAAGATGGTGGCGGGGAACACTTCAAAGCTTCGATTAATGCTCGTTGCTTACACGAATATCGCTGCAACGAGATAATTATAGAGAACAGCTAAAAAATTGTGATGTATTCAATGGCGGTATGATTTATTAAAAAAACGGGGAATCACTGTATGATGGGTCGTTTAGGCACGTCGCCACCACGTAGCCCAGTTTTGAAAAGTAAGCGTCCTAGCTCTACTCATTCTGCAGCATTGATTGGTCCGTTGTCGGTTGTTCGGCGGTCGGTCGTGCTGGTGTGACAGGGTCTAATTTTTAGTGCTGTTGGTCTCCGCCGTTCCTTGCTTTTGTCGTGGCGGTGTGAACCAGCTGATAGACCTCCTCACTCGTGTTACGTGATGATAGTTAAACAGGAAAACCTTCGGAAATAGTTTCGATCTACAGTGACGCAGGGTCGTGCTGCCAGTCTCCTAACAATATCGGGTGCACGGGCTGTGTATGGTGGCTGAGGTGAGGTAGGTGAATCGTCTATCGTGAAGAGAGTAGTTAGTCCAAGGTGCTACTAGCCTGCACATCGCGACCAAAACTGCAAAGCATGGACTAGCCTACGAGAGCTACAACGTCTCGCAAAGCCAAGCAATGCCATTGTATGTGCTTCTTTTCATACTAGGTCAGGGCGAGAATGATTGGCATATTCGCTCCCTGCTACCAATCAGAACGAAGGTACGATGAGGTTTCAGGCAACATGGAGTGATAACCATAGCATTGCGTATCCCTTAATTTGATTGGTGTGTCACTCCGGTTTAGCTAATTACTTTCATTTAGACTTTCAGAGCAAACTACCATGATCGGGACCATGAAGCGACACTCGTACTAGGTTCAAACGTGATGCATGCGTGATGCCTTTATTTTTCTCCGTTCAAAACAAGCCACAGGCCGTAGAGCCAAATCACCACTAGAAACGATGGTTTGCTTCTCACAAAAGTTGGGAAACTTCCTTTCATTATGTAAAACTGCTCTTGTATGAATCTGAAAGTCTTGCAGTAATTATATTACCAATAACATGCATTCATTTTAGGCCCATGAGAGCTACAGCAGCATTCCATATGGGTGAACCAATAGCTTGAATAGAATTTGAGAAGCGAGAGCTAGTGGGGTGGGTCATGAGGAAAGCGGCGCTCAGGTTCTTGTAGCGTGGGTGGCTCATTCCAGATCTGGCGTAAATGGAGTTCGGTCTTTAAAGTCCTTGTCAGTCAGGTGCTGGCTAGGATAGTGTCACAGACCTCTAGCAGGATCGGAAGTTTTCCAGGGTTTGTCTAATGTCTAGTCACTTTGTTGTATCTGCTTCTAAAACATCCAGCTGTATGTATATGCAGTATACATGTCGTCAAAAAGTGAGCAGAAAGTTGTGTATGCCAGACAAAAATGTATGAAACCTGCATTTTGGTTTAACCCTTTGACTGCTGAATTAATTTTCACAAAAGTAGGGGTAACCTGGACTGGACTCGAACTAGCAATTTGAAGGAGCTCTTTAACTTCAGGCACACGCCTCTACCAGCTCGGCCACGGCCATATCTGGAGTCGGCTTGTTAAGGGAACCTAGTATTGTTGTCGTTTCTCCTTTATTGGCCTTCTCGTGCATACTTTGGACTCTGTTTTTAGGACTCAAAACTGTACTTGTGTTTTTGGCGAGTATACTCGTCGCCAGCACTTTAAGGGTTAAGTCATTACCTGTTGAAGCTAATTCCCGTGGATTAGATTGTTGCATGTTTTGTTGTTTAAAAACAGGTAAAACAAGGGATTGTGGCAAATTTTGGGAAGCGACACTTTCTTTTTCCAGGCCAAAATTGCAATACTCATGGCTATTGCATCACTTCCGTTACGTTATTCCTTCAACAGAAGTCTTCATTATTCCCCTTCCGTCTGTTTCTACATTATTGCAGAAACGAAGAACTCGAACACAGTTCATCTTGAATTTTCGGTGAAATTAGAATACTTTCCCCTTCCTCAGACCCCACAAAAGACGCAAAGCACTGGTATACCAAGTAAAATGTCACCATCAACAGGATGTTGCCTTCAGCAACTTATAACCGACAACTGGAAACAGTCAGGAGGCGCTTCTATAGTCAAGCAGAGAAGAATGACGAGGATTTCTATCTAACCAGTAACAAAAGTAGGGATGTGCCGATTATCGGAATCATATCGGTATTGCCAGTTATCGGAGGCAATTCCGATATATCGGTACCACCTATGTCTACCTACGATGTGCCGATATACCGTATTGGATCAAATATAGGCTGCACTTTTTTCTTTTTGGAAGTATACGGAAATGACGATAACTTCGCTAAAATTGACCGATTTTGACGTTCAAATGCACCATTTTAACCGGTTTTTTGCCAGCTTTCCAATGGTGCAAACCACAAGTCGTTAGCTCCACTCATTCTGAAGTTATGTATTAAAAACCATTTAACTTACAGTTTGAAACAAAGAAAAACTGCTGCTTACTGGTATTTTAGGACAAATATATATCAAAGCGCTCGTCTGTTCATTACTTAATATCAACATTTTCACATAGTTAGATTTCTCCATCTTTACAATTGTTCAGAAAATGGTTGGCTACGCACACTTTTTTTGTGGGGTAAGGTCTGGGGAAAACAGCTGGAAGGAAAAAGAGCTTTGCATTACAAATTTTTTTTATTTTCTTTATATATTTTTGCGAGTGTTAAAAATATAAGTTTTTTTCTTGTAGTACATCGGCAGCAGAAACTGTGCCACACTTTCAGTTTTTGCAAAATAATCATTATTTAGTGTTATATCGGCAGTCAAAATCGACAGTTATCGGCATTCTGTTGACAGTGATCGGTATTGGTACATCGGCACATCCCTAAACAAAAGTGATGCAACAGTCACATGTTTAAATTTTTGACCGTAGATAAAAACATTATCGGCAGTCTAAAAATTCACAACAATCTCTTATTTTACCCATGAGACCATAAACCATGCAACAGTTGCCAAAATCAAATGAGCTGAGTGCACTTGTGAATCTTCATAATCTGTCCAGTATCTCCATTTGACGAAATTTAAAAAACGTTACAGATAAGCGCAGCAAGCGAATTCCTGCTAGGAAGAGGTACAAGATAGAGAAAAGGGTAAGTTTGTGTAAAAGAGCATCTTGGAATATATGTAGGCTATCGTGAGGAATTTTGACTCCAGCGTTCCATAACTGCACACTTCTCGACCCAAATGTGGGCTACTACAGAACTCACATAACTTTTGAACTAAAAATGTTTTAATTTCCGTAAATTACGGAGTTAACGCCCATATCCGGCTTAACACTCACCCCTTAATTTTTTTTTAATTTCACAATTTGGCTTAGGCCCATGTTTCTGTCCCCCCCCCCCCCTACTAAAATGAACAAAATTCAAACATCTCTTTAATATTTAATTATTAGTTATTATACAGGGTGTTCGGAAATTGGTGTCAAATATTTTGAGGGTCCGCT
>JAHWFP010196976.1:44165-58558 GCA_023313725.1 Lithobius niger
CAAAATATTTGACACCAATTTCCGAACACCCTGTATATTACGACTCTTTAGGCCTACGCATGAAGACTGGTAAACAACACAACATTGAGCTCAAAACACCATTCATCTCACTCCCATTGTTTCTAGAAATAAAATATTTTTCAATACTTTTTTTTTCGCATGTTCTTAATTTTTGTTTTAAGAACCGTGTTAATGTCGACCGTCTTAAAAATCATTAAAATGTGTAAATGCTCCGTGGGCGTCAACTCGGTGTTCTAGAAAGTGAAGTTGTAAAGTTGTAAATTAAAAAAAAAACCTTGAAAGTGTGGAAAGGGTACTGAAAATTGTCGATGATAGAATGTCTGAATCATGATACTACACTTAATTATTCTGGCTTAATAATCAATATCATTATTTTGCTACAGGTGAAAGAACATAACAAAAAATTGAAGAAAGAAGCCAAAAAGAACCCACACAAGAGTAAGTTGATTAATTACTGTCAACTGCATGTGGCAATAGAGGCTAGACATCAAAGGTTTGGGCGTTACAGTGGAGCACCTGACAATGACTCAAGTCTCGAGTTGAGTTTCAATGTTTCCAACATATTAAAATTAAAGCTAAAAACTTCAAAAGGTATGTGATACAGCACAGTAAGTTACAAACTTCCATGTTCCACTTTAAAGCAGCAGACCACTTTGGCTGTATTTCAGTGTCAATGTCTACTATTGACCTCTCAGATATCTAAATTCAAAAATAGTTAATGCTAATGTAAGAATTTTAAACCAATGACCTAGTGTTGGGCAGTATACCAGTTCTCACAGTGTACCACAGTACCAAAAATGCAACCAAATACCTTGCATTGTTAAAATACAGGTATTGTTTTAATATGAAAAAAGGCACAAAAATTATAACAATAGTTCATTTAGTTCTTTTGTTGTAGGGCTCAAAACAGTGCAACAATCAGTTAAATGTCAACAATGGTAAAATTGGAGTTTTAACAATGCACGAAAGTGGAGCCATATTGGCATACTTTGATGCTACAACCAGGTATAGACGAAAATTAACTTTTTGATTTACTGGCCGCCCAGTGGCCAGCAGATGACAAAAGTTTAGTCACCACAGTAAAATTTTATTCGACAAAAAGGGGAGCCCTCCACTCCTTCCTAGTCACAAAACAAAAATTGCCAAATTTTTTTGGGTCTAGGCCTCCTTTTTAAATTGATTATACCCCAGCTGCAGTGAAACAAACTGGGCATCAGTAGTTTTGTTTTTGTTGGTAGCAATTTTTAATTTCATTCAGACACTTGGAATTAAAAAAAATAACTTTAAAAAGCAAATATGAAGGCATTAAGGATTACATGAAACAGTCACAATTAAATGATTTTAGCAGAATTTGTGTTATCAAAAGTGGGAAGTTCTTAAATGCAGTCATAATTGTCATGACAAGTAGCCAAAGTGGCCGCTGGTGCTAAATTTTTAGTCGCCAAATGACAGCATTTTATCGCCAGCTGGCTAGTGGCCGGTGCTAATTTTCCCCTATAAACCCGTGTTTGTTTATCTTTACATTTCTTCTTGGATGGCATGTTAACTACAAATTTTAGAGAAGATGGTTTTGTTTTTTATTGAATATGTTGTACAACATGCAGTAGCTTAAATCAGGGAGGAAAATTTTTTTTTTAATGTTCAATTAAAACTATCAACAAAACACAGTTTTCAATAAAATTTGGTATTATTTAAAACTCAGGTGTTTGCACCACAACACTAAAATACCAGATACTGCCTCATTCTCAAGTACCGGAGAAAACCGATGGTACCGGCACTGGTTGTAAATTTTCTGGTACCGCCCAACACTACAGTGATCCCGTCCCCCCCCCCCCCCCCCATAAATGTCTTGACTAGCTTTATTTAGTTATTTAGTTCTGTGACACTTCATATGTCCAACTCAAAATGATCAAAATATTTGACAACTGGGTCGAGTTGAACTTGAGCCCTAGTTCAAACTCTACTTGAATTTTTCTAGTTTCACACACTCTAAAACTCGTGCGAATGAAATTTTATCGAAGCTCTATAAGCGCTGCACTTTGGCTTATCTAAAAAATTATTATGTTTTGTGTTTGTTTGGTGCATATTTTCAGAATCGAAGAAGGATCCTGGAATTCCTAACTCTCTTCCATTCAAAGACAAGATTCTTCAGGAGGTTGAACAGCGTAAAATTAGGGTCAGTTTCTTTTTTATTCTTTCATCTTAGGTAGGGATGTGCCGATTATCGAAATCATATCGGTACTGCCAGTTATCGGAGGCAATTCCGATATATCGGTACTGCCAATGTCCACCTCCGATGTGCCGATACACCGTATTGGATCAAATATATGCCGCACTTTTTTCGATGTATACGGAAACTGCCACAACTTCGCTAAATATTGACCGATTTTGACGTTCAAATATACCATTTTAACCCTTTTTTCGCCAGCTTGCCAATGGTGCAAACCACAAGTCGTTAGCTACACCCGTTCTGATGTTATGTATTAAAACCCATTTAACTTACAGTTTTAAACAAACGTCGCTTGCAAATAGATAAGAAAAAATGCTGCTTACTGGTATTTTAGGGCTAATATATCAAAGTGCTCGTCTGTTCATTAATTAATATCAACATTTTCACATATTTAGATTTTTACATCTTTCATGCACCACAGCCAAAATTACAAGCTAATATGTAGGAAAAACTGGAATTTAACACACAAAATATAGGGATTTTTAGGAAAAAAGTTAAGAAAATTGAGTTCAAGTTAAAGCCTATTTTATTTGATGTCAAGTGATAGCAGAATGTATTTTGAAAATGGAGTAAATTGTACTTGCATTTGGTCAGGCTGTTAATTTCACATTAACTCAATTAAGCATCCACTGCTCAACAACATTGTTTTCTCATCTGCAGGTTTGACATTTAGGCTAATATGTTTAGACCTATTAAGTTTTTTGTTTCTTTGCAGTATTTATATATAAAGTAGCCATCAATCAGCCTGGTCCTTTTTTTTCTAAATAATTTTCTGTTTTACCAAACGAATCTCTCTCAACGGAGCTTTTATAGACCCAATCAACAATAAAATTGGATGTTGGATGCGGTAACGAGTTGCGTGCGAATAGGCTTAAAACACAAACATAAACTGATGTCACACCGGCAAATATATGGAGGTTGTTTTGCTTTTCACACTATAAAATGCTAAATACTAAGACAGATTTATAGTTGGATCCGTTGTCCGTTGACCGAGTCTTTGATGCCTGCAAGGTGCACTCTTGCCCTTCGACTTTTAAAACCACAGCCTCTAATAGGCTATACTTGATGTTGACTAAGCATTGAAGAAGGCAGTTGCGAGTCGGCAAGGTACAGGCCGTACAGGCAAGGTGCACCTCCTGCATGAAGGCAGAATAGGTGATAGGGCTTATAATGTATGTTGTGTGCCGAGCCATTAGTGGCCCCGATTTTACCGGAAGTTCAAGTGATGCAACAAACACTGCGGAGACACAATCGTGTAGCGGACGTCTTACGGTTTCTCCAAAAAAACCAGGAAAATAGGAAATATAGGATTTTTTCACCAAATATAGGAAAATATAGGGAGCTGCGCACCATGCATCTTTACAATTGTGCAGAAAATGTTTGGCTGCATGCACTTTTTTTGTGGGGTAAGGTCTGGGGAAAATAGCTGCACGGAAAAAGAGCTTTGTATTACAAACTTTTCAATTTCCTTTAATATTTTTATGATGCTATGTTAAATATAAGTTTTTTTCTTGTAGTACATCGGCAGCATAAACTGTATCACACTTTCATTTTTTGCAAAATAATCATTATTTAGTGTTATATCGGCAGTCAATATCGACAGTTATCGGCATTCCTTTTTGACAGTAATCGGTATCGGTACATCGGTAAAAAAGTTACATCGGCACATACCTAATCTTAGGTGGTAGGGCAAATCTACCATTTCTGATGTCAATCATTTAAAAAAAATATATTATTATTGCGTTGTACTTTGTGCAGGCGGAAGAGTTGAAGCAGCGTCAGAAGGAGCAACGTGAGAATCTGGTATCGGAGCGACGAGGGCTAGGCGACTTGAAGAAAGACGCAGAAAAGAGAAGCAAAGAATTTGAGAACAAGGTAAGTTGGATCTTGAGCATTCGGAGAATGAGGTGTTGCGGTTGCTGGCTTGTTGTTTTTGTATTGGGCATTTAAACTGGTGAAAGAGGTCAGTTTTCCGTGTGCTTTTTTTGTAATTAAGTGAAAGCACTGATTACAAAAACACTACGAAATTCGCTAAAATTCACAATATGGACTCACTCTTAGTCCAAATTTTCGATACCACCCAGATATCTTCGTCAGGTCTTGAGGATTTTGCTGCTTTCTCCTTCAACTGCATCGTTGTTCATTTCGTCGTCTGCTTTGCACACTTTTGCATTCGAATTTGACCGCGACCGCAGCCTCCCGTATTTATTGGGCTGCATGTGCTGTTCATTCGTGAGAACCCCACTGATGGTTTAACTGCTCGTCGAGTTTTCTTCCTGTCAGGTGTGCAACTCTAGGGAAAGCTGGGCCTTGGATGTTCATCAAAAGTACCCCGTTCTTTTCATGTTGTTGAATGGCAAGAGATTCAAGGCAACGGAGGTGGGAATCTCGTGCCAAATTTGACTTGAGAAGAGAACTCGTGCCTTTCCAGTCCACTTCATGCTTCAAAGATTTGCAGTGGACTGTGATGCCATTGTCATCCTTTTTATTTCTCACTATTCATTACTTTTTTATGGGGTAAAGCAGGAATTTTTTAGGTGCGAATTAAACCTCAGATGTCTGGACGGTGTGTCCGTTGCTTTACCTATTTATGGTCACAAATTGTATTAACAATTGTCTTAACATCAGTTTAATGGTTAAAGGAATGCAACTTCCAAGTATTTGTGGTTTGTTCTCAGATTTTGATGTAGATGTTCATAAAGTCCGTAACCAGGAACTAGCATTTGGACAGTCTATTGCCACTAAACGAAAACGAAACAGTAATTGAGTAGGCTGCCAGAGTAGTAGTACTTATAGTAGTAGAACATGTGATACTGGATGATTTTGGTGAATGTGTCAAGCGCATCCACCCACCCTCGTGTTCTAAAACCCCCTCACCACTCTGACCACCCAGTTATTATAACAGCGAAGTGCTGGTCGTGGGTACGTACCATATGTATGGTTAAGCAAGTTGTTTTTATCATTTTTTTTTTTTCGCAGCATACTGGTGGGCCATCTGCAGGACAGAAGGGAAACAAAGATGCTTCTTCTAAATCATACTACAAAGAATTCAAAAAGGTAATAATCGTAGAATACTTGTATCAACAGGCTGCCATTAGATGACATGACCAATGCGAGTATTGCAGAGAAGTATTTTGGTATTTGAAACCATGATAGATACTTGTTTTCTGACATTAGGTGCTTAATATCTTTTCCTTTGAAATCATGAACGTAAACATGGATATCAAAAGTGCAAGTAATAAAGTAGTTACTTAAAAAAATGTAGAATATCGTACTGCTACTGAGTATGTCATGGTTGTACATAAATCAATGGATGTCATAAAGGATGAATACAGCGAAAATATGAGAAAAAGGTTTTTTTTAGTCTTTGTTCCAAAGTGTGTTACCGTTAAGCATAATAAAGCTTGCGAAGCTTCTTAAGAACTATTTATTCAATTGTTTACACATCATAATACCTGTAATGACATGCAAGGATGTTTAGATAATGTATCAAAGACGTACGTTTTGTTAAAGTCCCGGGCATAGCTTTTTGGCCGGAAGTTAATACTTTTCACTACTGTTCTCCCTTAATCTAACCACCTTCCTAAAGGAAGGCAGTATTAATCACATAGCCTGTAGTGTAGATTGCCAGATTTTTGTCAGAAAGTTAGCAAACATTTACTGGAACCACTTCGTTTTGCAGGTAGTGGAAGCTGCCGATGTAGTCCTTGAAGTGCTGGATGCTCGTGATCCACTTGGCAGCCGCTGTCCCCAGGTGGAACAAGAAGTGATCAGTGCTGGTCCGAACAAGCGACTTGTGCTTGTTTTAAACAAAATAGGTGAGTTTTGTGTTAAGACAAACTCATTTCTATCTACCTTGTCGTTACAGAAAATGCCCATTGCTGAAACGTACGAGCTATATTCCTGTTGGTGCCAGTGCTTTATTCTGTACTGTTACGGTAAACTTCCCATTCTAGGGTTGATCGTCTCAGCTCAAACAGTTTTCACAGTTGGGTTTCCACTGCATCAACCATGAAAAAAATGTATATATTTATATTTGCCTCTGGCAATATTTTTTTGCATGCCATACAACTTAAGTAACCTGGTTTCCTGGGTCATTATTTTTACTGTTTTATTTATGTTGTGGTCTAGGTATGTGACTGTAATTTGCACACTTTTGCTACACTTTGCTTTAATGTTTCAGTTTAAGGGAGTAAATGTAGTCTGGCGTGATTAGATTTTTTAATTAACATAGAAGGCCTTTCGCTCCCTAAACTGACGGCATATTCAGCTGCCAAAAAAGTATTAACAAATATTTGTATTATTTTACAAAAGCAAAGCAGATATATATATTTTTTTTGGTAGCTGAAGATGCTCTTCGTTTAAGGTGCGAATGTGAAAGGTTTTCTATTTTAATTAAAAATCATTCCAGACTTAATTTATTCCCGTTACCAAGAATGAGTGAAAGGAACCTTAGAAGTGAAAAATTTTTTCATGACTTCATAGCTACTTATTAGTGACTAATCTGCCATCTGCAACCTCTTGTGCAGTTTCTCTATCCAAACTGATCGCTCGCCATCTTGCAATTGAAAAGATGTGAAGCTACGACAAGTGTATTACATCTTCCAGGGCTGCTGATTGACGATACTGTACTGGTTTGTTACAGACTTAATACCGAAAGATAATTTGGTGAAATGGCTAAAATACCTGCGCAATGAGTTTCCTACTGTTGCGTTCAAGGCATCCACCCAAAATCAACGAGAAAATTTGGTTGGTATTAGTTGCAAAAATTCTCTTTCATATTACAATAAAGTTTTTTCTTTAACGTGAACGTCGGTACTACTTTATCTTGCAGAAGAGAAGCAAAGTTCCGGTTTTGAAAAGTAGCGACAACCTTACTCAGTCTAGTCAGTGTCTCGGTGCCAATCTGCTTATGAAGTTGCTAGGAAATTACTGCCGGAATCAGAACATCTCAACAGCTATCAGAGTAGGAATTGTAGGTAAGTGCAATCGCCACTTATTTGCCATCACAACCCTGTTGATTGTTGAGTTACCTTGGTATATTACAGAATATGCAGTGATTCTCATAAGTCAGACACTTATTCAGACACTTAGTATTTTGTTCCATCTTTGAATTTAGTACACTCGCTACTCGGTAGATAATGCTTTCACAGAACACTTCAGTTGGTTTGTAAATTTCATTAACACTTTTCGTGACAGTTAAAAAAGAGAATATCTGCCTGCTTAGTTTTTTTTATCGTAAAAACTGGTGTTTTAGGATGAAAATTTATGTGCTGTAACTTTTTAAAGGCTTCAATTTTTGAAACGACTCACAATACATAAGCTCCAGCTCCACTATTCACGCATTAAAATAAGCTATATTTTTGTCTGAGGGGTACGGCAAATTTACAAAAAATCAGTGTTAAATAAACTAGTGCACCCTTGATGAGCAATTCTGACAATTGATATGCGGTGAATATGCGCTTATTCCATCTTCTGACAATTGATATGTGCTTTTTTGTGTGTACATATAACGGAGTAAGGGTGTACCGATCATGTTTTTTCCTGCCAAACCGATTCCGGGCCGATCAATCAAAAAATGACGGATATACGAACTGATTGACGATGCCGATTGTGGGCATTCGTTATTGAGTTACACACCAACCCAATCGGGAGGTCGTCTTCGATTTACGTGATGTACTATTACATTCCTGCAAAAAAGGTTTTCATTGTGTTTGTATCACTCACAACACGTAGGCAGTATGCCGATTTAATCCAGACTAAGGCCGTGTACGATCTAAAACAACATCTGAATCGCGGAAGCCGCTATGCAATTCAGTAAACACCTTCTTCGATTTCCATAGTTTCACAGGGCAGTAACCAATAACAGCATAATTCGAGAAATAAATGTATATTATTCGCTGGATACTAGCCACATGGTTGGAAACTAGCATGAGTTCAGGAAAAGACACATTAACTACCACGGTGAACACTTCTTCAATGTTTACTTACATTTTCGGTGAAGCTTGCTAGTTGCTACTCCCATTCACCTTCTTCAGAAGATGCACAACGCACACTAAAATCGTCCGAAACTACATATTAAAAGTTTGTAAAATTCAAGTGCACGCGTTTGTTCTGATCGCTCTTTTTCATCTGAATGTTCCACTGTGGGTCAAGCTTGGCTGCAAGTGTTGGTGGCGCAAGTGTTCATCATGGTAGTTAATGCGTATTTTCCTGGACTAATGTCGGGTTTAAAGCACTGCAAACGGCGGTAGCACATATTTCGGGAACTAGCAAAAGAGAGACAGGTGAAAACAGGTGCTCAAAATAGCGGTGTCCATTAATTTCTTCAGTCTGGATGCGGACAAGCTATCAATCTTTCTGTGAATTTCTCTGGTCTGGCGTGCATTGGGGTAAAGCGCTCGTTACTTACCCAAAAATTTCAGTGACTTGTGGTGCTAAGTTCAAATGTAGGCCGGTATTGTGTTAGGGAAGGTTACTACAGGATGTCCGTATTTTACTGCCCTATTTAAAAATATCTACAAAAAAAATTGACTATGAACGTCCATCGGTCGTTACGAAGTAGTGATCTGTGTTGTTGTGGAGCCTGAAGATGATAGTCGCCTGAGCCATTCCACCTCCAGGACTGCTGACTATCGAAAATTTGCGGAAATTTGTTGTTTTTTCTGTGATTGTGAAAATAAGCGTCGATTTAAGGTGATTTTTCAACTTTAAAATGAATTTTCACAGTAGACCATGTGACATTTTCAAATTCATACACACCTTTCTGCCTTTGCGCCTTTGCGCCTTTCTGTCTGCCACATGGTTTTGTACACTGGATCCTTTACACACCCCATTTCAACAAATAATTTTGGAGGTAACGGTATTATAAGAGCTGCGTGCAAGAATCACAGGGGCTATGTGTTTTGTGAAGCTCCCAAAGCTTCAACTGGGCTTGACAATACCTGTCGTGGTATTAAAAATCAGTTAGATTTCTGTGTGTGTACAACAACTGGTGCGCACCTGGTAGAGTTTTAGCGTTGACTATCTGAAGCCTGTGCTATGCACGGGTGGTGTTGGATGCACAGTTTGTGAAATTATATTTTGAAATATTTCAATTGGGCTCACGATGGCTGCATTTCAGAAGAGAATAAATCATTCAGTAAGCCTTATTGGATCTGGCCATGCTCAGTGAACACAAGCAACAGTTGTTTCATGCCAAGCAAAAATTAAAATTAAACAGTAAAAACTACCCAACACCAAAGAGTGACACGTACACGTGTTTGCGATATTTGGTTGTGTCGATCCCAGGTATCTCTGGTTGTATTTTTCAGTGCACATCACAGATGGCACTGCGAACATCAAAAAATGATACATGCATGCATTTCCCATATTTGGTTGTGTAGCTTCCAGATGTCGCTGCACGTGCTTGTAGTTCTCAGTATTCGTCATCAGAGATAGTGTTGTGCATTTAGCAGTGGCCACAAAATGCAGCTTCAATCTCAGCTGGATTTTCCAGTGGCGCCAGCAGATTCTAGTGTCGCCAAGAGATAGCGCCTCGTGCTCGCGATGCGAACCAATGCAGCACTGAGTGGTAGTTGTATCAGGGCAGCGTAATTATTATACATATGTTTTGAGTTGTTCTTTCCGATGGACATAATCGCACTACGATTGCTTTCATTGTTTATTTAAATTATTTGTATAGACGTATATATATAGGACAGTAATTTATGGTCACCCTGTGCAGCTGAAAGCTTTGAATTTATTAAGGTAAGTCAACTTTTGTTTTGTTTGATGCATTGCACCCTCTGGATTTTCGTAGCGATGTCTTGGTAGTAGGGATGTGCGATACTCGAAAAATTCGAGCCGAGCCGCGTATGCAACATGTACTCGAACTCGGCTCGTTGCTTGTATTCATACTCGGAAAACTCGAATTCGGTGAAAATACTTCGCCAATTTTTGATCGATTTTGACGTTCAAGTATACCAAATTCATCGTTTCGACGAGAGCTTTCCAGTGGTGTAAATTAAAAGCCACTAGCTCAAACCATTTTAAAGTTATATCGTAAAAACTGGAAAACCAGTTGTGCACGTTGACCCACACAATCCATTTAGCAGAATTTTAGTTATTATTGCACTAATAAATCAGAAAGACACTTGCAAAATAAGTGTTCACCAAATACTCAAACTCGGCTCGATACTCGATTCTTCTGTTGCAAACTCGACTCGGCTCGACTCTAATTAAAATTATTCTATTCGCACACCCCTACTTGGTAGATTGTAGTATATTCTTGATTTCTTTTGAACTGACTATATCTATATATAAAAATGTGTTTAGATCTACAATGAGAAGTCCAATTTAGGGTTCTAAAAATGCTTTTTTAAATTAGAAAATTATCAGATATTTTGTGTCTATTTGTAGGTTCTGTAAAAGTGGTTATTAGTTTTAACACCTTTTTTTATGTAATTTTTAGGTTTTCCCAACGTTGGCAAAAGTAGCATCATCAATAGTTTGAAAAGAAGCAAAGTGTGCAGTGTTGGTGCTACTCCTGGTATAACGAAGTAAGGTGCCAGAATGTGTTTTTTATTCTTGTGTGCACCAAGATTATAGATAGCACTCAAAATTAACATCATTCCCGTCTCAGTCAATTTCAAAATTACTGTTATAGCTTCAGTCTGCAGAGAGCCAATTTTGCCTTTAACCCTTTCGTGTCTAAAGCCATTTTTATTGTTCGCTGCGAAAAAGAGCACAGCCAAAAACATGGCTGCTGTAAACTTGTTACATGCCTCAGTACAATAAATCACAGTAAAATAAATAAACTAAAATAATTATTATGTCTGCAATGATTATTACTGCAGACATAATAATTATATTGTAAATTATTGTACAAAAATATACTGATGACCATCGTATTATGTTTTTTAATTTAAAAAAAAATTAAGTTCGACTAGGTAAATCCACTTGCGAAAATATTCAAGTTGCAATACCCAGGACCCCTTGAACTGATAACATCCACTGGTTATTCTTCCATTGAAGCATCATTTACTGTTTCCGAAATCTTTTTTTTTTTTATGTTTGTAGTACGTACGGTACAAGTAGTTTAAAGTAGTTTTATTTCTTCACTACGCACGATCATTAAAAGCAATCCGTTGTCGGCCACTATCATGCTCCTAGCTGGCTGTCCGTAAGAGATGCGCGCCTGCTATCTCCAATGGTTGTGACCTTGGCTCGCTTTGCGTGACATCACTTGAGGCTGGGCCCCATCGCGATCAGTAGTCACGTGCCACAAATGAACCAATCGTAGCTCGTGATACTGATGGAGGTTCAAAAAGGTTGTTGAAACGGAGCAGTTTATTCGAGGAATACAGGCAGTGATGTCGAAGTTGATGACGGACGTCATTCAAAGCAGGCATGGCAACGGATATTCCCAGCTTTCCAACGCGACGAAAATGTCGGCCGTGCTGTGTTGTTGAGGAGTTACGGCAGCTTAAACAAAGGGCTATTTTCAGCTAACAAAAGCCATTTTAACCTCAATTTTGACAACACTACCAACAAAAACCATAATGAAAGTAATAAAAGATGATATTGAATTAAATAAACCGAAAATCTATGTTCCAAAACACCTAATTTAATTGGAATTACACTCCGTTGTACGCAATTGGAATTTTTTTTACACGGGGCTTTCAACTGAAGAGACAATATATCGTTTGTCGGGCGTTTTAGACACGGTTTTGATACGACGATATATCGTCGTTCGGACCCAAAAGGGGTAATGGTGTGATTATTTATTCTTTTCATAAAATTTGCCCAGTGGAGGGCTAGGCCTTCTTGCTTCAGTGCAGTGGTACTACCAAATAATAAAATTGAAAGTATGGGAAATGTCAATTATCGTGCAGTAGATCTCAGTTATGTAAATAGTGGAATTTACATTTAAAACAAAGGCATAACACTTTTTATATGCAATGTAATAATTCCAGAAACAGAAAAAATATTAAAGTACTTCGTACTCCTCGTCGAACAAAGAGCAAATTTCTGAATCCAAGAGTGGGAGTTCGATAACTGAGGGATTTACGTAATCGAAGGTGCCAGCAGTTCACCGACGTATGTGCGTAACTACATAGCAAACTTACGAAAGTAACATGATCGTCAGCTTTGTAAAGGAAACCAGAGGATGGAATTTTGTGTATATAAGGTGTTTTAGAGCTGTTGTTTTGAATAAAAAGGAAGTTGAGTGGTGGATGTCAATAATGCAAACATCGCTACATCCAGTGCAAATTGTCAGGCATGCATAAATAAAAAAAGGAGGAAAGTATACATTCCTGAGAGAGCTAATGGACCAGGAAATTAAAGTATCAGAAGATGGTGGCGTAGTAGGTTGTATACCCAAGTTTTAAACCCAGCAATCCCTTTTTTAGTTATTTGTGGGCAGTTTTGCATATCTGTTGCCAAGGGCTTTACTGAACTACTTTGACCCTTTGAGGTTGAAAGAAATGTATTTTCCTGCATTGAAAGTTACAGTAAAACCTCAGTTATCCGAACACCCTGATTATCCGAACTGCCTTTGGCCAAGAAAACCACCAACCGGCAAACTCCGAGTAGACCTAAAGGCCTAAAGTTGTTATAATTATGGCCTCAAATATTGGCGATCGTCGATAGCGCTCCAGCAACCTGTCGCGAGCCGCCATCGTTGGCTCCTAACCGGCCATTCACAAAGAACATGTTCACACTAGTTCCAAGGAGGCAACCTTGACTCACTTGCATGACGTCACATTATGACTGGCCCCAATACCAAGTGCCACAAATCGGAGCTTGCGAGTCGCGATACAACAGACCGCTCCAACGGCTTTTGAAACGGAGCAGTTTATTGGAGGAATAAGGCAGTGACGTTAATAGCAGCAGGAAAGGGAATTTCCCCGGGATTCCCAGATTGCAGATAGAGGTGCACCGATGTTGGCATCGGACATCGGAAATTGGCGTTTTTTGGCTACATCAGTCATCGGAGCATCGGATCAGTTTTTGGTAGCAGATGTAAAACATCGGGTATCCACAATTTTATTAAATCATTTTGTCACAGATAAGCCTATAATTAACTTCTGGGTTATAATATTTAGGCTACAGAAATTTTAAATTTTATTTGTGAAATCTGCTTAATTATTTTTGACTCCACGAAAAATGTAAGGTAGTTTCACTTTACTTTCGGACCACTAAACATTGGAATCGGATATCGGCCGATGTTTTTTCAACATCGGAATCGGTATTTTAGCACATCGGTGAATCCTTAATTGCAGACCCAACAAGATGGCGGCCGAACGATGTGTGTTTATTGAGTTAGCCTCCGTTCGCTTAAACCAAGCGCTATTTCCATCACACAGAAGCAATGTCACGTTAGTTTTGCCGATGTAAACAAAAATACTAATTAAGGTATAAATATATATTATGATTAGGCCTACCGCAAGATTTACTGCCTGCATAGAATGATTTATACCAAATCAATGTTGATCGTTCATAGGGGTTTTAGTATTTAATTTTTTTTTTAATGTTTAGTTTAATACTGTGGTTTACTATTATTAGCAAAATATGAATAAAGGTTATGTAGGTAAACAATACAGGTTTTGCCCGTAATTTTTCCCTTGCATGCAGTACAGCTGGTTTATTAACATTAATCAGATTATCCGAATTTTCGATTATCCAAACTATCCTTGGTGCCAATTAGTTAGGATAATCGAGGTTTTACTGTCGTCAAAAATAATAGAGTGTGGTGTGTATTTGTATTTTTTTGGTTACTTACGGTAGGTGTTTGAATACACCAGTATGCCTTAGTATGAAAAGCAGAATGCTTCGTAATCTACACTAATGCATTGTATGATTTTATAAGCGAAGGTTTTGTGAAAAAGGTAGAGGGGGAGCTTTTAGACAGCCTTGTAATTATTGCTGATGTAAGCGTATGCTAGCAAAACGAAAGTTGCTTCGGTTTTATTATTAAAACTTCTAAGAGAAGGTATCCACAGCTTGCTCCTGACAGCACAAGTTCATAAAAAGCAACACATTGATTTAAGTTTCGACAGTACATTGCTGTCTTGATCACCTAGATAATAAAAACGTGATACACTGTTAAATAGTGAGAACAAAAAATGTCAAGTAGTCTCATACATGTACTCACAAT